>NIZV01000480.1:0-21024 GCA_003947045.1 Fusarium ambrosium
ATTTTTATAATATTATTTATTTATTTTTTAAGCTATATTATTAATTATTTCATAGGAGAATAATCTAAGAGCTTTATCCGGGTGTCTCGTTTTTTTCTTAACCCGGCTGCCTCAACAGCCCTGAAGGGACCGTCGGAGACACCGTCGGAGAAAGATCCCGGTCGGGGTCGGAATCTCTCGCAGCCTTCAATAGAATTGATTCGCCGACGGTGCTCATGTGGGCCCCAAGTGCATTAACTTTTATGCTCCTTGTACAGTGTTATGAAGTCTTGTGCAAATTTTGGCGTTTTTCTGTCACCAATTTGCATAACTATTTATAGATGCATAACGAGGTCCTTAACTTACCCTGGAGAAACATAGCGCCATGGGAAGAATAGGATGAGCTGCTCATTATGCAGACTGGATAAATGCGATCATCTGACTCATAAGAAAGCTTTAGTTTAATTCGCCTAAGCCTTTTATGTATAAAGACTACGTTGGTGCTTAAAATGAGATTGTTTACCGTAAGGAACCGCAATCTACTGTGTTTAATATTGGCATCCTACGGGACGAACGGATACCTACCGACGCAAAAGCTATTTGGAGGGAACCAGAGTAGAAAAGCAAGAGAAGATTATTCATTAATTCATAGTGAGAATATAAAAATAACTAAACAGTGCGCTCAGCCAATACCTACAACTCAAGCCAGCCGCCCTCGGCAAGCTGTATTACAGACTCGCCAATCCAAAACAATTCGGCTTCGTAAAGGTCCATTTCTTCCTCCGATAAGGGTTTGTTCTTCCGCAAGTCTGCAAACACTCCCTCAACCTGGCGCATCCGAGACTTGATGGCTTGCATCTCCATGCCTACCCTGTCGAATAACGCCTTCAGATCCTTTTCAACTGCTTGAGCCTGTGTACAGACACTATGCGTTGCCACATAGGTCTCTTGTAGGTTCATGTGAGCAGGCCACTCAAAGACACTTGCTCTACTTGCGTGCCTTTTGAGTTCTTCCGAGACTCGGCAGATTTGATGGGTGAGGTCATCCAAGGTGTCCTGGCGCGCTCTCCTAATCACGTCCATAACGACTTGTCGAGATTTGTGAGCGTCTTCAAGAATTTCTAGTAGGACTATTCCGTGACTGATTAGCTGGTTGCGTCCTGACCTGAACGTGATCCACTGCCACCATGTTTGGTTGGGTTCAATTGTTTTTGAGGGCTTATCCATCATGGCCTGGAAAAGCTCGGTAATTGGGATCTTCGTTCCAGCCGGATTGAGGTTTTCTTGTCGGACGATGGTTAGATTTCGGTGGACCTGATGAAAGGTGATGGTTTCGTTTACAGGAATAGCCATTGATCGAATAGCCCTCGAGGTGGTGTAGTCTGGAATATCCTGCACGATATTGTTAAGCTGAGACTGGACTTCATCCAGACTAGCTGTCCAGGGACCAGCCTGGGGAACAGTCGGGCGAATCCAGGTGCCATTTTTTATGTATGTTGAGCTTCCAAGGGGATCCGTTGCGAATAAACTAGACCACATCAGGGCCCAGAGGGTGTCTATCAGCAGAAAGATTGGGATAGAGAGGACTACGTAGATGTTCATCTTGACTGATTTGTATCTGTACAAGTTACGCCGGGAGAGTGTGGTAGAGTGATCTGGCTTGCGATTGCATCCTCAGTTAAGGCCTTATATGTTCAAACGTGATCTCGGTCCTGTCAGCGGTGAAGCTGTTTTGACGTTCTTGTTCAAACAAAGTGGTTACTGACTGCTGGACTGAACTGTTCTTTTGTGGATTGTTCATGTCGTAGATCTTCTTTTGATAGCCTGACCATTGTTCACGTCGGTTTGCTGTAGCGGACACAGTTGTGTTCTCAGCGGAGACTGCGTAAACAATCGAGGTCTCATCTGGAATGAGCGACAGACGCGTGGAGGAAGATATGGAGAAAAAAAAAAGAAAAACCCTTTTAAGGGCAAAAAAGTAGAAATTTGATGAGACTGGGACTCGAACCCAGGAGGATTGCTCCATCAGGAATCTTAGGTTGTTAAGGTGACCTTAACCTGACGCCATAACCAACTCGGCCATCTCACCGAATTCATGTCTTTGGGAGCTGCAAAGACTTGTCATGTCGACGGCATGGCACAGTGAGGCACAACGACGGACTGAATGAAGATAGTTGAGAAACTGGCAGTGATGCAAATATGAACCCGGCCGGCAATGCTTTGGGTTCTAGAGCTCGGTTGCTGGGGCGTAGTTTATGCTGTTTCTTTCAGTTCGAGTTGAGGCTTGGCCAAGGAGCAGCGCAAATGCGATGCTGTGTTAATAGATGCCCGTAACATAATGCCCTATATGCTAACCAATTGGTATTGAATGATATGAGAATGAGTTATGATTTCTTGTTGAATGCAGATGAGCAACGCGTTAGAAGGGGAGGGAAAAAAAACAATGCTGCGTTGACAACCACGACACGACTTGGGCTTTCTCAATCCTTTGAGACATGACAAAGAATGATATAAAGACAAAGAAAATTGTTCATATTTATTGATGGTTTAACTGAGGGAGGGAGGTACATCAACAATTGACGGAACAGTCAAAGAGTAATAACGGTAGGTAACGGTTCCCCATACGAGAATGGCGTGTGATAACCGTCAGGGATCACAAGATCCTGGCTGATTTAAGCTTATTAAGAATTCCGCTTCCATTCCCCGCATTCACTCTTGGATCTTTTGGAAATAGGATCATCGTTCCTGGGCGCGTCTGCTGACCTGCCTAAACAGGGATTGGTCCCCGACACGGGCCTTTGTCATGGCCTGGGCACATTCACACCGAAGGCTTTACCCCTCTCTTGGACTGGGAAGAAAGAGGGACAAGTGAGTTGGCTGTGATTCATTGAGATCCACATTGGCCGTGTCAGAGCGCAATTGTTTGTGATAAGTGCACTACGTCGGGACAGGTTGGTTAGGAACACATCAACACACCAAACACACCTAGATCACACCAAATGACTGAGAGATAAAGCTCCTTGCTTATCAAGTCATCACTCCACTCATCGAATCCTCGTATCCCCTCTCCGTAAGCCAAGTCAACACCCACCAGCCGCAGAATTAGCTGATGCCCTAGGATCCCCTGCATACCTCAACAAGCCTGCCCTGGAGACGCCATTGTTTATCTTACCCCTCGTTCCTGGTTCCGTCTTACTCTGGATGAGCAGAAGTGCCTAGACTTGGCTCGCAGTTGGTGAGGCGTGAAGAGGCGTGAAGGTCTTGAGCTGCCCCATGCGGAGTAGCACGGTAGCACTGAGAAGCTTGGCATTCACAAAGACCAGTAAATCTTTCCCGAAATTTCTCAACTATGCAGTAACGGCTAGAATGGCCAACGAGGATGTTTGTTGCGGTATGACGAGGTATCGGTGTAACTGGGCCCTGGGCAACCGGACCTTGCGGAAGAGCCGCCCTTGATCACGTAGCTATATGAACCTCACTTCCTCTCGACTTATTGCTTCTCGTGTTTTTGGTCTTTATCCACCAGACGCCGATCAATTCCTGACACGGGTTTTCTGACCTGGATCCTCCGCCTTCTTACTACTTCTCGTTCAATAAATTGGGATTGTGAGCACTGGTACTTACAATGCGTTACACCATTCCCCTCGTTGTGGCCCTGGCCGCCTCTGTCTCTGCCGCTGTCCCAAGAGCACCAGTTGAGGAGCGTGCGGACAAGCTCTTTACACTTGAAATCGCCCCCGGTGAGACGGTCGAGGTTACTGAAGATGAAAAGTTCCAGATGATTGATGTAGGCTACTCAGTTTAATCCGAGCCCTTGAGAGCTACCAATGACTAACAGCACCTAGGATCACATCCACTTCTTTGATATCACAGAGTGGAAGGACCATCAGCCTGCGTCAGCAGCTCGTCTCCTTGCAGCCACTGCATCCTATCCCAGTCAGGTTCAGCACAAGTCCAACGTTGAGAAGATCATCAAGAATGTGGACCTCAAGAAGATTGAGAAGCAACTGAAAAAGTTCTCTTCTTTCCACAACCGCTATTTCAATTCGAAATACGGAGTTGAAGCTGCTGAATGGCTTCACAAGGAGGTCAAGAAGGTCATCAAGAAGCACCCTCTGGCCACAGTTCGGTTGATTCAGCATCAAGCCTGGTCACAGCCATCTATTGTTGTCTCTATCCCCGGAAAGGTCCGCCTCAAGACCATCATCACCGGTTCCCACCTCGACTCCGTCATTTCTAATGACCGTGGTGCCGGTCGAGCTCCTGGTGCTGACGACAATGGATCGGCTTCCATCATGCTTCTCAACGTTCTTGATGCTTTCCTCAAGGATCCCCGAATTGCCGAGGGTGACCACGACAACACTGTCGAGTTTCACTGGTACTCGGCTGAGGAGACTGGCCTGCTTGGCTCCCAAGACATCTTCAACACCTACTCCCGCCTTGGAATTCAGGTCGAGGCCATGTTGAACCAGGACATGGTTGGCTACAAGGGACGTGACGGTGTTGAGCGTTTTGGTCTCATCACTGACTACACAAACGCTGGTCAGAACGACTTCCTGAAGGTTCTGATTGAGGAGTACGCCGATATTCCATATGAAGAGTCCCAGTGTGGCTACGCCTGCTCTGATCACGCCTCGGCTAACCGCAATGGATTCCCCTCGTCGTTCCTCTTTGAGACGCCTTTTGGAAACCATAACCCTCACATTCACACGCCCAACGATACCATTGCCCATGTCGACTTTGACCACATTGCCCAGCATGTCAAGGTCACCACTGGTTTTGTTTATGAACTTGCCCATCATGACTTTATCAACGCCTAGACACAGAATGGATGTCCCGATCCAAGAGACCAACACGTCTTCTAAGAGGGTGATGACACAGGGATAGTGCATTGTGATTAGTCTCTTAGAGAGGAATGAAAAATGAATACAAATATGAATAAACCTTTGCCATGTATTTTCTCTCTTTCTTCTATCGTTATCTACCCAAAGTACATTGTTGGAATCCATCGATCTACCAGGTATTGTATAGCCTCGATGGGCTGCGGTATCAAAACGCTCGAACCATGCTTGAATAGATCCAACTATAGGGCCTATGAAAATGGTATAGAAGCTCGAGGGTAGGTTCTCGTCTATATACCATTGGAAAACCCTATATTGAAAATATACTCCCTACTCGGCGTGTTACTAACCCTGTCGAGGAGGCCCTGATTTTTTATATGTTTTTTGCAATTACTAAAATTAATAACGTTAAGGTGCAAACAGCTAAGTAAACATTGAGTCACTGTGATGAGAAAAATGTAGTATGGTTCTCGATTTTGGAGAGGTAATTGAACATTGAATCGATCTAGATACTTTCATTGCCAAGAATGTTATGGCGATTGAATAAAAGGAAAAGGCCTCCATAAACTGCTAAAACCGATAGACCCATGGAATTGATCACCACCTGGAGCCACCATAGTTTGATTGGCCATGATGATGTCCGCCATAGCCACCGTCGTCACGTCGATCGTGGTCATCCCGCCGAGAATCCCCATAGCGCATATTGTCTTCCTCACGACGGCGGCGATCATTATCGTAGCCGCGGTCACCGTAAGCAAGGTCGTCATCGCGACGACGGCGACGTCGATCGTCATCCGAGTCGGAATCACTGCTGCTTGTTGAGTCGCCTGAGTAGTTTCGAGGACGGCCGTCCTTGTGGTTCTTCTTGTCCTTCTTGTGCTTCTTGAACTTGTGCTCGATAAAGTTCGCACCAATTGCGCCAGCGGCGGCACCCGCGAGACTGCTTAGGAGGCCACCTCCAGCCTTGTGGGCAGCCCAGCCAGCTGCACCACCTCCGACGAGGGTTGCACCAATTCCTCGTTCTCCATCGGGTCCGGGTTGACCCTGGTCACCGCCAGGGTACGCCGAAGAGCCTCCATGAGGACCACCCTGTTGTTGGTTGTAGGATTGATCGCGGTTGTCATAGTTGGACTGTTGAGGGCCGCCGTAGCCGGAGCCCTGTGAGTACTGTTGCTGCGGAGCTGTTAGCATGTTCCTCGATGTCGGCATCACGCGTATAAAACTTACTTGTTGGGGATAGCCCTGTTGTTGGCCGTAGCCCTGCTGCTGGCCATAGTCCTGTCGACCTTGCTGACCATGGCTGTCTTGGTTGTAGCCTTGTTGACCGTAGCCTCCTTGCTGTCCTCCACCTCCACCGCTGTAGTAGTCCTGAGCCGACATGTCCGAAATTGTTTGGATGTTGTAAAGTAGGTAACTTGTGACTGATGTAGGGAGATTGGAAATGACGTAGTAAATGAGTATAGGGACCAAATTGAGCTCGTCACAAAGGAGGGGTCGGGTTCCCATTTAATATTCCAGCAGCTGCTGTCGTCATCAAGTTTAAACACGAGCTGACCACCAAGAGCCACCTTCAGCTTGGCGCTGGTACGTCTTCTTTCTTGGTATCAATCTCGGCTGATATCATACTTCCTTCATGTCAAAGTGGCGCAGCTCCCGTCCAAGAGCTTAGTTTGACACAATTGCCACGGATTTCGGCACTTTGCCACGACTTGGCGGCCGGATCCGTCGGCATCGGGTCAAGATCAGCTGTGGCTCGGCGCTGGGCGCAGGGGTCACACGGCGGAGACGGAACAGGGAACCTCGGTGATGCCGGGAGCTGCTGTTGGGGAGACAATTTGCATGTTTGTGTGTCTGGTGATTGAGCTGATTGTGGCCTTGGCGTGACCTTTGGACACGCGTCTTCTGCGGCTTCTTAGTAAGATATGCCGGCCAAGAGGTGCAGTGGCTGAAGGTTTCCCACTACCGCCAACCACTGGTGGAGAAAGCTCCACGGCGTTGTCTTGGCTGTGAGCTGAACGCAATGAAGGTTGCCCAGCTGGTGGGCGATATGCTCGGGCTTGCCGGATAACGCAAGCCACATTACATGCATGTATGGCAGAATGAATATCAAGGAAGTTAATACACTAGATTAGCTTAATTCTATTTCTTTGATATATGGAAAAGCCTCTTTATCTAACTCAATATTGTCAATACACTATATGGAATTCGTCAAATAGGTTCCAACGGGCGCTCATAGGAGCACAAGACCAATCATCTCTCGCATACCATGAAGTAACGTTCAAAATAAACTCTTAAGCAAAAGGGAAGGATGTGTTAGTTTACGGGAGCTGATTGTGTGGTTTGGCTTGTCACGAGGGGCCTTGAGAATGACAAGCATGACCGTAGCAATCCGAATAAGACCGTCAATTATAATGCCTAGTTTTTCTGACAGTAGTCATTCCATGATGGGCACATCGGTTGTTTGGAATGATGCCGGGATAGATGATCCAACCCATAGCCACCTATTGATCTAGTATGTAGCACATGGCGCACAACCCCTTCTGCAAGATATCCAAGTCTTGCACACCTTAGTACTTGAAGATTGTGTCGCCGACACCCGCACGTCTGTTCCTCCATACGTAGTAGAAGTGCATCCCAATGCAGCCCACGGACACGAACAAGAGTAAGCCAGCATTAGTCCAGTGGCCAGTTGGATATCCCTTTTTAGCCTCCTCGGCCTTATAAATCCACACTCCCACAATCTGACCAGGGGCTCCCATAGAGATGTTCAAGGCAATCGCCAAGCCGATGGCTGCAGTGGATTGCAGGTTGGATGAAAGCCAGCCGAGGAGAGGGGGAATACAAGCGAACGATCCACAAGCTGCAACTATGAGACATCCATAACGAGGCTGGATGAAGTCAGCATATTGTTGATAACGAAAGGGAATAGGGCTGTACTTGCACTATATGAACTCGCGGGCAGAACTGCAGACGCGATGAAGCCTACAGCTCCAATAAGTGAGAATGCAGCAGAATGGAGGGCGCGTCTAGAAGGGTCAGCTTCGATCACGGAACAAATGTTTGGTGTTGCCACTAACGCGTTGTATCTATCAGCTGACCAAGACACGAGAAGTGTGACTACGTATGCCGCTGCGTAAGGAGGCACAGTCATCAACTGAGCCCTCAAGTCTGCGAACTGGAAATGGTCAGCTTTTATCAAGCTGAGGCAAGTGGCAACTTACTCCAAGACCGGCAGTAATTGATGGTGTAAACAAGGACAGACTTGAGAAGGGTGCCGAAATGCCAAAGTAGATCTATAGTTATGCGAATTAGCCACGACACGATGACAGCTGAGAAAGACAAGCACCCACCAAGTAGTGGCACCATAGTCTCCATTCCAGGAGTGTCGACTTGGCATCATCCCAGGTCATGGATTTACTGCTACCGTGAGAGCCCTGTTCAGCCAGTCTGGCAGCTGCAAGATCCTTTTCCTCCAAAGAAAGCCACTTGGCGGTCTCGGGATAATCAGGGAGGCAAAACCACACCAATGCCGCCGATACCACTGAAGGGATACCTTCAAGGATAAACAGCCATCGCCAGCCGGACAAACCGCTAACTTGGTTCATATGGCCAACACCGTATGCGATGGCACCACCAAATGCACCAGCAAGCGTTGCTGAAGCAAGAATTGTCGCAACACGGAGAGATCTTTCTTCAGGGCGGTACCAGAAGGTCAAGTAGTACACCAAGCCTGGGAATAAACCTGTATTTAATTATTAGACTTGAATTGAGATACAATTGGTGTAATGCTTACCTGCTTCGAAAACGCCAAGCAAAAACCGCAAAGCTGTGACAGAGCCGTAGTTGTGGGCAGCGCCAAGACACATGGTAATGGTGCCCCAAGAAAACATGAGGAAAGAGATCCATCGGCTTGGCTTCATGCGCTTAAGGAAGTAATTGGAAGGCACCTCAAAGAGCGCGTAGGCAATCAGAAACACCATCAGGGCGATGGTGTAGTCGAAGTTGGACATGCCGGTTTCGGAGAGAAGATCATGCTTGGTCGATGAGTTAAGGACCTTGGCATTGCCAATATTGGAACGGTCGAGATAGCAGAGCAAGTATATGCCCGCTGCCAAGGGGATGATGCGCGCATCTTGCTTGCGCAGAAGCAAGCTCTGCAGCTTCGGGTCGATGGCGGTGGCGTTCTCTGTGCCGCCATCGGAGCCATGCTAAAGCGGAGATTAGAACCGAATGGCTTGGCTGGCTTGACTAAGAGCTTGATGTTACCTTTTCGACCGCTGCTAGGTCATCAGCTATATCGACGCGAGTGTCGATGTTGGTTGGGGAAGGCATCGTGATGACTACCTATGCTGACAAGTCCTGAGATGAAGGATGAAAGAAATTGAACAGTCAAGAGGAAGAGAGACCGAGACAAAACCTTTCCTCGCCATGTAACCGAGATATTCCCCGCACCTTTACGCTGGGGTGCCGATCCTCCATCCCCACATCCCCATGGAGGAGGAGGGGTGGTCGGCGCCGGAGACCGACACCGAGATCTAGATATTAAGTGGAAATAGACCAAAAATCTTGAATAGATCGGAGGCTGGTGTATGGCATGAATCGTATCTATCAAAGACCCTAAGTTGTAGCCGAATTGACTTGCCTGGACGCTCGTTGTTGTCATGTGCAAGGGGGCTGGGCATTGAACTGGGAGGTTCCATTGTATGTGGGACGTATGGGTGTAACAATGAAGCAGAATAATGGCGGTGGGTATGGGATTGCGAATTATTAGTCAAAAAGGGCGAAAGAGGCTGAGGGCTGGGGCTTCAGAGCAACTCAAGAGGAGTAACAGAGCCGTGACACAACTGAAGCTTATACCTAGGCTTCAATGGCTTAATAATAGGGCGTGTAACTTTTTGTTCCTATTGAAACATTTCGATCAAGCTACGGGCCTTTTCCCTACGTGTCCGCCTGCCTATTAACTCATCTGAAGTCTTCGATATTATCTCTTTGATACATACCTGAACGAGTGCAAACAGCGTTAGCAAAACTATGTCCACTAATACTATGCAAGATTCGAAAACTAGGACCCAACGTCAAGTGATAGCCCCCCTTGATCATTGGAAGTCTATTCCTGCAAGTCTTTTGTTCGCCTTATTGTTATTGAGGCGAATGCACCCCTTTCGGGACATTGTAAAGATTTAAAATAATGGGCCTGGAAGGATGGAGGCATCCGTTTGCTCGTTCATTCGGGCCTCTTAGACACAAGAGTACTACACAGAGAAGCTCCTTGTAACAATATGCAAATTCGGGGCATATTTAAGGAACAGTGGAAGAGCGAAATAATTCTCTCTGATGCGGCTACGAAAAACCAGTGGGCCTGAGAATCCTGGACCTGGTTTCCAATGATTGACCCGTACCGCGTTGGCCGGAGCAGTAAAATCTCATTTCATGAATCAATGAGTTTCAGCCTCTACTTCCTATCAATTTCTGGGTGCCATGCGTTATCTGGCAACACAAAGGAGAGAAGTTGATGTAGACGTGGGTACCGAGTTCTTTCGCTTCAACGAGGCTTTTGAGCCCACCCTGGCCGACCAAAAAAGAAACGGCTTCTCAGTTCGAGTGCTCGTGGCATATCAACCTAGAAGAATGAGTATACTAGCCTCAACAAGAGGCCCTGTCGGGTTGATCATTTACTACGATCGCTGACCGACTTGATGGACCAATTACATGACGTTCAATAAGCACGAGGCCTATCAGTTTCACATGCAACATCGTACATCCCGAGCCAAACTACTCAAAATGTGGAAAAAGAGCACGGCGCATGGTCCTTAAGAGGAAGGTTGCCGGGACTAGGCCAGGAAGCCGGATACACGGCACACGATGTGATTGAGACAATGCTCAGTGCGATTTGCATATAACTCACGAAGCCCAGTCCGAGAAAAGAGGTTGAGTCAGGAAACGCAGAGTTGCACAATGGCTTCTTTCAATCGCATTGTAACCTTTTCACTCCTGATAGGGGTCGCTCTGGCAAAGGCCAGCTATCCACCCATACCCTCAGATTCGTCGACGCCAGTTCAGCAACGTCTGTCTCTCGATGGGCCGAACAGTTAGTCACCTAAAAACGCTACTTGAACCCCTACTTACAAGTTTTTAAAGGTGTCACGATAGGGTGGAATACATATTCCAAGCAAAACAAGCCCTGCGTCAAATATGGCACTTCAAGAGACGTGCTCAACAAAGAGTCTTGCTCGGATACCTCAATCACCTATCCTACTTCTCGCACCTGGACCAATGCGGTGAAGCTCACAGATCTAAAGCCGGCAACAACCTACTACTACAAGATCACCTCTACAAATTCCTCTGTTGATGAGTTTTTCAGCCCCCGAACTGCTGGGGACAAGACTCCGTTTGCCATCAACGCCATCATTGACCTGGGCGTTTATGGCGAAGATGGATTCACTATCAACATGGACCAGTCAAAAAGAGACGTGATTCCCAACATACAGCCTTCGCTAAATCACACGACGATTGGTCGTCTCGCGTCTACTGCTGACGACTACGAATTCATCATCCATCCTGGTGATCTCGCGTATGCCGACGACTGGTTCCTGAAACCAAAGAACTTACTTCATGGAGAACAGGCTTATCAAGCCATCCTGGAGGAGTTCTACAATCAACTTGCACCCATCGCCGGCCGGAAGCCCTATATGGTCAGCCCTGGAAATCACGAGGCAGCTTGCGAAGAAGTGCTATTGCTGAACCTTCTTTGTCCAGAGGGCCAGAAGAACTTTACCGACTTCATGAACAGGTTCGGACGAACTATGCCTACAGCATTTGTATCGACGTCATCAGATGACACTGCGAGAGTCAACGCAAACAAGGCAACGCAACTCGCCAACCCGCCCTTCTGGTTCTCTTTCGAGTATGGCATGGTCCATGTGGTTATGATCGACACTGAGACGGACTTTCCTGACGCTCCTGACGCACCCGGAGGATCCGCCAATCTCAACAGCGGGCCCTTCAGTAGTCCAAACCAGCAACTTCAGTTTCTCGAAGCGGATCTCGCATCTGTTGATCGAGAGGTTACTCCCTGGGTTGTTGTCGCAGGACATCGGCCATGGTTCACAACGGGAGACGACGGATGCAAGCCGTGCCAAAAAGCATTCGAGAGCATTTTTTACAAGTACGGTGTTGACCTCGGCGTGTTCGGGCACGTACACAACTCCCAAAGGTTTTATCCTGCGTTTAACGGAACCCTGGACCCTTCGGGTATGAACAACCCAAAGGCGCCGATGTACATTGTTGCTGGAGGCGCGGGAAACATTGAAGGCTTGAATAGTGTTGGGAAGAAGACGTCGTTGAATGCATTTGCATATGCAGATGACTTTAGTTATGCCACGATTCGGTTTATGGATGCTCAGAAGCTGCAGGTTGACTTCATCCGCTCTTCAAGTGGCGAGGTGCTGGATCGGTCGCAGCTTATTAAGTCTCATGAGGATCGTTTTGTCCGACAAGGCTGATCAGTGAGGGTTGATAGACAGCATGGGGTCTTGAGACTACACAAAATAGAGTCTCTCATTAAGCCGAGATATGAAAGAATGAAAGAGTGCATAAATTAAATAATTGTCCAACACGCGCTTCAAGGGGGGTTGTTTTTATCACGTGACTACGCGACGCGTTTATTATTCCAACCATGTCTCATTTCCTCATCGAGCGATGCCCCAACAGAGACAATAAGCGATACTGCATGACCAACAATTTGACCCATCTATTTGACCCATCTATTTGACCCTAGACACCACGTGCCGGTAAGGTTTTGAATGCGAAGCCTGTCTCAATGACATGAGTTACTAACAGGATCAGCTTTTGACTGCCGCTGCTTACGACTATGCGGCAAACCAGACGCGAGCCTCCTCGGCCAACATCCGCACAGGGCATGATATCCCCTGTTTCTAATGATGCTACCAAACCATCCTCAGAATCAACTGCTAGTTTCCTCCCTGGTCCCACTTCTAGCACCAAAAGGAAGCGTGAAGTCGACGATGAAGCCGCGCCTCGACCACCACCATGTGGGCCCTCATTCCGTCTCATCCCCTCTGGTTCAGTCCAGGATGCACCAGATCCGATCAGCTTAACTTTTGGGTATTCCGGACCTCGTCCGCCGCTTGGGAACACACTTGTTGAGGCCAATATCGGCAGACAGCTGGACGATACACAGCAAGCCATTGATGACATCCCTGGCAACTCTCCGCCGAATGGCAATGCGCAGCAGCATAGTGGAGACCCCAATAACGCCCTGTCCAACGATGTCATTGGGCCACTGGAAGCTGCACCAACGCTTTCCGAGGAACAACAGAGCATTGTCGACCTTGTTGACCAGAAGCCCCCGCCAAATATCTTCTTCACCGGCTCGGCTGGCTGTGGCAAATCCACTGTTTTGAAAGCTATTGTGGAAAAACTGGAAAAGGACCCCAACAAAGTCTTCTGGGTGACTGCACCGACTGGTTCAGCGGCTGTCCAAGTCGGTGCCAGGACACTCTCGAGCTATCTGGGGTGGACACCTGAGGATGACAATCTATGTATGGATGATCTCGTTGATCTAGCATACAACGGAAGAAAGTGGCTCGAGTACCACCAGAAACCCCCAAATGAGAGGAAGGTGAAAGCGCCGAAAGGTAGCAAGCATGTCAGGAAACGTTTGGGACAAACTCATGTCCTCATCATTGACGAGATCAGCATGGTCTCGTGCAACTTTCTAGATCGAATCAACAAGACCCTGAAAGGAGTCAGAGGCGTTTCTCAACCCTGGAATGCAGACCGTCCTTTTGGGGGAGTTCAACTCATCGTCACGGGCGACTTCTGCCAACTCCCCCCGGTCCATCCCTTCCAACACTGCGTGGAGTGTGGGCAGCAGATGTATGACCCGAAAGAAAAGTATATTCCCAAGGTGTTCAACTGCACGAACAAGCACGGCCCGTTCTTAGAGAAAAACAAATGGGCTTTCATGAGCTCTGCCTGGAAGGAAGCCAACTTCATCCACAAGCACTTGAACGAGATTCATCGCCAGAACGACAAGCACTTTATCCGAATGCTCCAAAAGTGCCGAATTGGGAATGCCATCTCTCCAGCCGAGATGAAGGTACTCATGGACCATCCTAACGACACTAACAATGCGACCACGCTTCTGTGTACAAACGACGAAGTTGACGAGGTCAATATATTCGAATTCAACAAGTTGAAGGCTCCTCCACGCCAATACCGATGCTTCGACGATCACCGATGGAACAGGGACAGGGATCGACATCTTGACGCGAAATTCCGCCGGCTTGGTGATGGAACTTTGGCGGGCTTGGATGAACATCGCCTGAGGCGAGAGCTTTTTGTCAAGCCTGCGATGGTCGTTGTCCTGCAGATCAACCTTGACATCAAGGCAGGGCTGTGCAATGGAAGTCAGGGCATCATTTGCGGTTTCGAGAAGTTTGACGAAGAGAATCTCCCGAAAGCTACCGACAGTGTTCCTCCTTGGCGGGCTCTCAGGGGAAAACATGCAGAGCTTAGAGAGGAGCAAATCCGAAAGTTTGCAGATCGACAGAAGGTGAAGGAATGGCCACGAGTCCGCTTCCACAATGGCAAGAAGCGCACTATTTTCCCTACGTGTATCGTCACGTCTCTCGGAGACAAGGAGCCCTACTCTCTTCTGTGTCGAACTCAGATCCCTCTAGTCGCCGGATGGGCTATGACTGTCCATAAAAGTCAAGGGATGACGATGGATCGTGTCATTGTTAACTTGTCAAGAGAATTCGAGAAGGGTCAAGCCTATGTCGCCCTGTCGAGGGCGACTAGTCTGCAGGGACTCAGACTCGAGGGTGACTTTCAGAACCTCGCAACGAGCAATGGCGGAAATGAGCAAGTGAGGGCCTTTTTCAGGGAGAATTTTGCACAGGAGCTATCACTGGGTCTTGAAGAATACCAGCCAAGCCCACCCTTGCCCCCATCACAATCCGTCTCGCCTCAAATCAGTCCTGATGCTACACCCGGGATAGATCGCCCAGACGATGGATCCTCAGACGAATTCCCAGACATATCTTTCTTGGAGGATTTTCCCGACATCAGTTCTTTGGGAGGCTGTGCAAAAGCTGCGAATCCGCAAGCTGGCCCAAATATCACATCTGTAGGCCATCGTCCAGATGCTGCATCCTCCAAATCTCGCCCTGAAGCTGCAATCCTAGACGAGTACTCAGATGATGAGATTGAATGGTCATCTTTTGACTGGGCATGAGTTTCAACACGGGCTGGCTCGGTTTGCTTAAGCTAATGTTGTTGTCGGCACGTCATTGTGTATGCGAGCGGATGCGAAGTGCTTTGAGAGGCATGCGTTTCTGGACATGATCCTGCAACGATTTCACTTCCGGTACAACACAAGAGCAATTTTTTCGATGTCTTAATGGTCATGCTTGTTTCATTGTCCTGGACTGTGGTTCTGACACGCCCATGTATGTCCCTTTCCTTCGACGCCTGATACCGAGCGAAGTTGGTTGGGCAAGTTTACCCCTTGTGTTGGCGATGTCCATGTCCTAGTCCATTATCAATATTTTGCTGCTCCCTCTCAATGCAGGCATTGATGAATCTATTTGGGAGTGCCCTTAGCCTCTCATCCTTCTCTCTTAGAATCTCTTCCGCCTTGGTTGTGTAACTGTCCCGGAAGACGGACCAGAGCTGCTTGCCCAGGTCATCATCCATCAGTGGTAACGGGTAGTATGGGTCGTTCTCGAAAAACGCCATCACGAGTTGCTCGACCAAGGCTTCTGGCTGTTCCCACCCGATTTCCTCCTCCCACTTGGTACACAAGTTAAAGTCGAGCACCCAGATTCGAGCAGTCTTTCTCCGGCCTTCATCTGCGACCCAAGGAGATTCTTGAGTTGGTTGTAGAGAAGGTGCTTTCTGCTGTTGTGAACCGACACTGGCCTCGCTGCCCAGAACAAACTCGACATCGTACCCATCCACGTTAGCAACCCAGTGGATAACTGCCAGTGCTTCTCCAATCGCCGACGCATATGGTGAAGCGGGGAGGCCAAGGTCCACAATTTGATCAAGGCATAGATTGAAGTTTCTGAGAGAAAAGTTCACCTGTCGAGGTTGGTGAGGCGAGCGTCGTCGGCCAAGGTAGACCCGAGCCAGACAGTCGCGATTTAGGGGGTTCTCCAGTGCGGCTTGTTGCATACTTTGGGGGCAATACTTCTCGATCAATATTTCTCGTACAACTCCAGCTAGTGGAAGGATGTGCTCTGAAGTGAGTGCAGAAGATGGAAAGGGAAAATCGTCGTGCTGGTCCATGAATAGCCGTTTGTTTTCCTGCCACCACTGGTCATCCTTTGATATGTGACTGTATAACCGTGGAACTCGACACCTAGGAGCATTATCCTGTTCCAAGAAAGCAGAATAAACGGCTTTATGGGCTTCATGATCAACCCAAAGGGCGTCCTGAAAGCCCGGTCTAGCCACTTTAACGACCATCTCTCGACCAGGCCATTCGAAAACGAGGCCGCATTGTCCAAATCCAATTTTGCGAAATCCGATATTTTTTCCCGGAATCTCTTTGGGGATACTGAAACTCCTATTGCTGGTGGTCGCATCCAAGGAAAGGAGTCGAGAAGCCAATTCTATCCTCGAGAGCCCCTTCTCTTGCCTAAAATTCTCTTCCAGATGTGTATTTCTTTGCCGGTCAAGAGACTTGGATAGCTCCTCTGTGGCTAATGCATCTATGTCGGCTGTCGGGTTGGTAGCTCATCAGCGCTCTTGTTGCGTGAGATGTCCATTGCGAGTCGTGGAGGAGGAGAGGATTAAGAGGAGTATCCCAAATGAGACTTGCGTCGTTGAATGACAACGAATATGCTTTTGGGTGTATAATGAAGCATTTTATACCATGGGGATTCTACGGCTAGGCAACTAATTTATCTTCCAGTCAGCATGATGAGGAATCATTTTGGGGGCAGTGCAACGTCAATGCAAGCCATGGTTGCCTGCCTGCACAGCTTTCTGGCCTAACCGATTGCATGTTAGACTTTATAATACTCCTCCACTAGGTAGTGAATGCCTCGAAGATGCACCTGGAATCTGAAGATGCTTTCAAGAGCCCAGCAAGAGTATCTCTGACTCGTCTTGGTGCCCATGGCTCTATAACTATGGATAAACCAAAAGTCATATCGATCCTTGGTATTTTACATTAGTCTCCATGAAAGCCTGTCCTCTCTGTCGCTTCATTTCCAGAAGTGGGTAGCCAACCCCTTCCACATAGGCTGATGCGAGACTCTCACCACTGATTTATCAAGGTGGCCATTCACATAAGGCAGTGCACTCGATGTTCCAATGTAGTATAGTGTTCAATAATGTGCATTCGAAATAATTCAAGTCATTCATTCGTGTTCAATCCCAGCCTCCTTCACCGTAACCCTCCCAGACCTCTTACATTCCGTCAGCCAACATAGCATCGATCATCTGAACATGTCGGTTTGCGTTGGTCTCGCTCCACTCGTTGTCATAGTTGAGACCATATGGCCAAAAGTGACCACCGCCGCAGCTAATGCGGGCATTTGCGCCGTCGAAAGACTGAAGGAGACGGGTTGCAGAAGGCCAGTTGTTGGCCGCGCAGTTTCGGTCAAAGGCAGCCGTCTGTCCAACACCCAGGGTGTGAGCAATCTCGTGCATTGCCGTTCGCTCAGTCATGTAAGCCCGGTTTGAACCGAAGCGAAGATCGCCGTTGTAGTTTGCTTCGGCAGTGGGAACGCCGGGGGCGTAGTAGACGCGAATGGTCTTGCTGGCGTCGGTGAAGCGCGAATATCGTGCCACGGCGCGGCGCATGGCCTCCTCAATTCGACCGTACGCATCGGTTTGATCCGATGTAGGGTTAGAGGCCTTCTGCAATGACCAGTTCAAGGCTGCTGAGGCAGTTGAGGCGTAGGCCACAACAACAGTGAGGAGAGAGAAACGCATTTTGTGTGCTTGTTGGATATCAGGATTATAGGTTGAGATGTTAAGTCGGTGACACTGGAAAGTGATGAATTATGAGAATAGATGGTGAAGTGTGAAGGCTGGTATAGCAGTTGAGGTCTAACTGTATTCTTCGTCTGAGAGACGTAGTGATAAACTTGTTTCACTCCGGCCTCGTTCCTACTTATATCATATTTAAACCCCCCTGCAACTGCATTACCGGCCTTCGATCTTATCCCTTTTCATTTCTTCGTTTCATCCGCTCGTGTGGAATAACTACCGTCATAGCTCCGATTGGCCCTTGCAGGACTAACTGTGTCAGGTTGATGCGATCCCTGCCTCTTCTTGGTGATGCAACCCTGTTGAGGTCACGGTTCTTCCGTTGATGCTACACAATTCCGCATGTCTACAATCGCGCCAGTAACGACCATGGCCATCACTCCATCGGCCATAATAGCGGTCACCAATGAATATCCATTTAGAGTCTATAAAACGAGAACCCTGGCTTAACTCCCTGCGAAGCCATTAACTAATCATCCAAACTCTCAGTTTTCACTGATGGCCACGGGCATGGAACATATCGTATGTCTTGGTGATATACGGGTGCCTCGGTCAACAGCCTTCCGAATAGTCATACTTATTCTCTCCCGTGCCATTGAAACCGAGTTGACGGTCGATAGGGATCGCCCAGAATAGACTTCGGACTAATTAATACCTAACTGGGATCAACTCTTGGCAAAAAACTGACCATTGGTGGAAGATCCTGGTTCTCGGTGAAACACTTTCAGATGGGCAGTTCTCCCGACAGCGGAGAAATAACTTTAAGGCTATAGACGGCCATATCGAGCCATTTCTGGCAAGATTTTCGACGCCTTATCGACAGACCCCTGGAGTCTTTGTTTCAAACGACCACACTGGGCCGAGCCAGACTTCCGAATACTAGATAGGAAGGTGACGATAGGTTCAAGAGTATCACGAGAGAGCACAAGTCAAGGGTTGCGGGGTAGTACATTTCGGTCTTGACTGCTAAATGTAGAGTTGGATACCCATAGTGGCTTTACTCTGTAGTGATCTACACAGCGAAGCCATTCTTGATACACTCATCCCGGAGGCCCTTAGCACTCAACGCTTGCTCAACCTTTCCATTTGCACCCCACTCAACGATCCTAGACCTCTCCAACTCTTCCGTTGCCGGTTTCCACCCAGCCTCTTCCAGTCCATGTGCTGGATCGATGGCAAACTTGAGATACAGGTCCTGCATTCGCTGACTGACGCGTCTTTGAAAGGGAGTTGATGGCCCGTCAACTTCGTAGGTGCCAAAGACTAGAGGCAGCTCGGCGGTGTGATACGCCCCTAGCCATGGTAGAGGTGAGATGTTGGTAAAGTTGCCAGCGTAAAGGTATTGGTATGTTGTTGCACCAGCCTTTGACCGAAGCCTGACTTCCTTCAGTGTGGTGCATTGGAGATTCAATCCAAAACCCTGGGCTATCTTAGCAAGGTCGCTCGGTATTTCAGTCGCCGTCTCACTCCCTTCGAAGTTGTATGGGACGACTGCAGCCCCTTCGTTGGTGTTGGTGCCGATCAACATGGGAATGTGAGCGGGATACTTGGACGTATCCTTTCCGATTCTCTCAGTGTAATTGGAAAAGATGGTGACGTTGTCCGCAATGGTTCCAAACACCAGTCCATCATCAGCAGCACCACCATGGCCAATTTCTGCTTGCAAGTATTCCTTGATCTTGGATTCAGGCACCTTGCGCATACACTTTAGCTCCTTCTCGGGTGACAAACTACCACATCCAAGACGGCTTGCAGCCACTGAGAATGCACTGTGGTCGCTGGAATTAGCCAAGATGCTTTCAATGGCCACTGCGTTTCCCGAATCGGCAATGATGCCCTTGACAATGGGATCTTGAGGCCATGCAAACAGATAACTGTCCACTGAGTACGCTCCAGCGCTTTCTCCCCAGAGACTGATACGGCTGGGATCGCCACCGAACCGAGCGATATTGTCCCGCACCCACTCGACCGCGAGACGCTGGTCAAGGAAAGACAAGTTTAAGTTCTTTCCGTCTTTGGCCAGTCCAGCAGCATTAGGCAGACCTAGGAGATTGAGTCGGTACTGAACTTGGACAACTATATGTCTCTGGCTGCGTTGAACCCAGTTAGGGGCGAGCTGGTAAGGAACGTTGGTGCCTCCGAAGCTATAGCCTCCGCCGTGAATCCAAACTATGACAGGTAAGGCGTCGTGGGATGTAGAGGCTGTCGATGTTCTCTCCTCGACTACCCTCTTGGGTGCAAACACAGAGAGTCGAAGGCAGTCTTCAGTTGTGTTGGAGTAATCTCCTCGTTGAAATGATGCAGAAGTAACGGGGCCGTCTGTTATGGTGCCTCTAAGATTCGGAGCAACATATTGAAAGCAACCAGCGGGCAACTTGGTCGATTTGGTGACCTCATTCCCCGGGTGCCTCTTCGCAACTGGGGTTGCAAATCGAAGAGACCCAACGGGGCTCTCGGCGTAGGGAATGTCTAGGAAAGAAGCAACCTTTGGTTGAGAATCTGTATAAAATGGTGCAAAGATGCCAGAGCTTGTGTTTACTGCAACTGGTGAAACGTGATATTGAGCAGATGGCGCCGCCGTGGTTGCGACAGCTGCCAGCAGAAGTGACAAAAGGTGAATCGACATCATGTTGCTTGTTGGTTGATCTGTTAAACTATGGTCTATCACACTTCTTTTAACTAAATCTATATCCTATGAAGCATCCCTGTTTACCTCTTTTGGTATGCTGAATTACCAAGCCGTCGTTGTTGTCTCCATCTTAACTCCGATACCTCCATGTTGCTTCTTCACTCGTCATTGGCCCGAGGGCATAATGGCTCCTTAAAACCAAGCGTTAGATTAAGAAAATGGTAAGCATAGGTCTTTTCTTTTACTGGCTGAGTAATTGAGCTCGTAATTACGCCCTCGCTGGATGTTTGTGGTTCACGGAAAACAGCAGTTTTCCAAAGTCCGACAGCCTACCCCACCACATACATGTCTAATGAAGCGAACTTCAAACTGCTTCCCTTGATGACAGATTAGAATTCTTGGTCATGAGGGATCTCGTGCTAGACTAATTATTTTCGTTCTAGGAGAAAATAAAAATAAAAATAAAAGACACACTCCGACTGGGAGTTCTTCCCAGTAGCGACGCAGCTGGATCGCAAAAGTCTCTGAAGGAGATGCTTGAAGTAA
>NIZV01000481.1:0-20934 GCA_003947045.1 Fusarium ambrosium
ACGGCTAAAATCGGGCATCTCTGATGTCCCGGGGTTTTCGGCCTGTCCCGCAATTTTCGGGCCAACCTAGCTTGCTAGGTTGGTTCGCCTGGGGCGTTAGCCCCACATGAGCCAACGGGTATATATGTATCTCCGATCCACGTTGACCACACCGGCTTCCCAACCGTTTGTTTCCTCCGCCGTCCCTTTCCCTTAAAAGCCCACTGGTCAACTCTGCCCGGCAAAATCCATATCACACCCTGAGCTAATAAAAGCCGACTTCCCCCAGGCATTTCTTAGGACAAAACCACTGTCCTCGTAGTGCAGAACGGCCAAAACGACGATGGGCGGCCGACTAGGAGTTATAGATTAGTTGGTGCGTATCACAAAAAACTACGGATATCTCTAATATTAAATTTACGAATAGTTAGTATACACACAGGTATTCACTCCAAAGCAATTCTAAAATGGCTTTTAGCCCACCTGTAATGATCAAGAAGTGTACAGAGTACCTAGGTAGGTACTGACATGCCTTTAAACACCTCATGATTGATTCTTATCGATAAGGCACCAGAGTGGGTCGATCTTGCGGCTCAAGCTTGGAGCTTGACGCGAGCTAACTTGAAACTTCAACTTCCGCGACTTTCAACACGCGACCTCGGCTTTCTATCCTGACACCTGGCGATCGACCTTGAGGTTCACGGGGTTACGTATCTGAGATGTCGGCGATTTATAATCTCGAGCCGCAGCCCACTGCGTCGGTCATCATCCACACGAATCGCGGAGAGTTGTCTGTTGAGCTATTCGCAAAGCAGACTCCGTTAACATGTCGCAACTTCCTACAATTAGCCCTCGACGGCTATTACGATAATACCATCTTCCATCGCTTGGTTCCCGGATTCATCTTGCAAGGCGGCGACCCGACAGGCACAGGAAACGGCGGAGAATCGATATACGATGGAGGCGCATTCAGTGGCGACCTGGATCCATGGCCCATGGACCAGCGCCAGGGAAAGAATGCAGGATCGACGGGAATTAATTTCAAGGACGAGTTCCATTCGCGTCTCAAGTTTAACCGTCGAGGTCTGCTGGGTTCTGCGAACGAGTCGCGACCGGATACGAATGGTAGCCAGTTCTTCTTTACTCTCGACAAGGCAGATGAACTAAATGGCAAGAACACCCTTTTCGGTCGGATCGCTGGCGATACCATCTACAACTTGGCGAAAATGGGCGAGGCAGAGGTAGATGAGGCGACAGAGCGACCAGTCTACCCCGTGAAAATCGAGAGGATAGAGATTTTGGTGAACCCTTTCGACGACATGAAGAAGCGATCCCGAGTTGCCGTCCAAGCGCCAACCAAGACAACTTCGACAAAAGACAAGAAGAAGAAGCGAAAGGGAGGAAAGCAGCTTCTTAGCTTTGGGGATGAGGAAGGTGACGAGGACATGCCAGTGCTGAAGAAGAAAAAGTTTGATACGAGAATTGTCATGGAAGCCGAACATGACGAGGAGCCACCCAAGGAGAAGCCCGTGAAACAAAAGGCGAAAAAGGAGGAAGCGCCAAAGAAGAAGCTACCACTGAAAGATGAGGAGGATGAGGAGGCCAGGAGGGAACCAGAACCACACAAGAAAGCAGAACGGAAACCCAGCCCACCTGTGCGCGAGCGCGAGGAATACAAATCTCCTGAGCCTGAACCGCCTAAGAAGACTGCTCTGGAGCGGGCCAATGAGGAAATGGCAGCACTCAAAGCATCGATGAGACGGAACATTCACACCGAGGCGCCTGTGCAAGAAAAGAAGAAGACTGCGTTGGAGTCCATGATTCCTGAGACATCTATCAGGGGTCGCAAGCGAAGGCCTGGTGCCAACAATACGTCAGCAACTGAGGATGCAAAGACACTTCGCATGCTCAAGGCCTTTCAGTCTAGACTGGACAAGGCACCCCCAGAAAAGGACAATGAGCCCTCAGAGCCCGTTGTCAAGAGAGAAGAAGGAGGTATTCAAGCTGCTGCAGACGATGAAGCTGAGCTATGCGATTTGCACTTTATTGCAAACTGTCAAAGCTGTACCTCGTGGGATAAGCAGGAGAAGGAGGAAAGTGATGATGAGGGCTGGATGTCACATTCCTTGAGCTTCGCAGCAGATAAACTGGGCAAGGATCTCAGCAACCGTAAGAAGGCTGAGGAAGAGCTGGTGGTGATTGATCCACGTGAGAAAGCACGAAATCTTAAGGAAGAGAAGCGGGCAGGGCGAGATGCAAGACAGGGGAAGTCGGGGAGAGCATGGGATCAAGCCCGAGACGCTGCGAGGAACGCTAAGATGGCTCAGGCGGCATCTTTGGCTGGAAGAGGTGCGAAGTAGATGACATTGGTTGGAGTTGAGCTACGAATCAGGTTTCGTTGTTATGTACAGATAATAATGCACGAGTAGGAGGGAGAGCTACAAGGTCGGAGGTTGTCAAAGGACGCAATAGGAAAGGCCACGATACCCCAGCGCAACCACGGTCATGGTTCATTATCCCCCCTGGTTAACTTGACCGGCCATGACGCCAATGCCAGTTCGTTGAAGAGGAGTGGTATTATGTCGCGTCTCCACATACGATGTCATGTGTCGATCACACAATCGGCGATGAAATTTTCATTGTTTGTCGAGAGAATGAATGAGATGGGAAGCCACATTAATGTATATGCAGACAAAGATCGGATGAACCATATCAAGGCCATTAAAGAGAAAATTAACCAAGAATCAAAAAGGGATTAACAACACAGAGGCGTCAAAGTGAGATCCCGTTTGTACTTTGAAATTAGTACCGAGACAAATCACGTGAAAAACGACAGGCTCAAGTCTTTCGCGAACAGCCCTGATTGGTCGGCAGAGATTTGACAATTGAAGCCGCCCGCTCCAAACGCTCCGAAGGACCCATATCGCGACCGCCAACTCCATCATCATCATTATCTTGACCACCTCTTTCAACGGCGCGACTCATTGCTTTGATCTCTGGTTTGTGCATCACCCTTTATCTTGCACTCCAGAATGGGTATGTCGCGGCAGCACATGATTCATCCTTTTTTTTGAACGAACCAAGGTTACCTGGAACGAACCACACGAAGCGCTTCCCGTCTTGTCCAAGTTTCGCCCGACGCGCTCCGCGAACCAAGCTTGCTTTGAGGCATCCCCAACACGCCTACTAGATATCCTAGAGAAAAGACGACTCGCAGAACCCTTTGGTTTCTTTTTCGACCGTTGTTTCCCCCTGCGATCGTCTCGCGAGGCTGTGCCTTTCTCCTCGATCAATTCTGCTTCTTCCAGGCAAACATTTTTGAACCCAACCTAGCTGCGATAAAACAGCCCTCCGACACTCTCGTGCGACTACTTAAGAATCCGCGCGCACTGCGTAACCTTCCTCGAAAACCCGACGCGACCGTTCAAGTACCCTCTTATCAGCGCTTATCACCAACAACTCTGCGCGCCAGAGACACAGATCGCTGGACTACCCGAACAAATCTTTCCGGCTTCTGATCACACCGAGGAGACGAATCGCAAAAATTCCACCGTTCAGCAAAACGAGGCTGTGAGGCAGACTCGTTGAAAAGGCAACCAACAGCAGCCTTGAAATCTCACCCGCAGAGATCAGGCATCGAGAATACGTCAAGGCTCCCAAATTACATCCGGCCACGTTCAGGAAGCGTGAACTTCCAAACCCAAGATTCATGTCGGCACCCAACCCCAGAAAACGCGCGGCTCCTGGTGCATCGCCCATGATGCCTCTACCGCAACAGATGCAGCAACAATACAACACGGGGAATGCGGCCAACGATCAGATACTACGATGGAATGGGATGGGCGATACTTCAGGATTCGTGAACGGGGTGGATGGGCTGATGGATGGGAATGGGCAAGTGGGCAACTTCGGACTGGTTCCGGCACAGCCGCAGTTCCCTCAGCCTGTGCCGACACCTTCAAACTCACTTGCTCGACGGCAAATGAATCGTGCGCTGATCCCAACCAATCCTCGAACAAATTTTGACGGTTCTGTTGATACGTGGGGAAACTTTGTTGGAGACGAGAATGCCCTGTTGCAACAGAATCCTGGTGAGAACATGACTGAGCAGGACAACATTGAGTTGCTGGAGGAGATGGCACAAAAAGCCAAGAGGGAAGCACAAGCAAAACGCAAACAAATCCCACCGTTTGTGCAAAAGCTGAGCAGGTAAGATACCCATGATTGCTACGTACTTTCTTTCACAAGCTGACCATGAAAAGCTTTCTTGAAGAAAGGAAGAACGAGGATTTGATTCGGTGGTCAGAAAAGGGAGATTCCTTCATCGTGCTAGACGAAGATGAGTTTGCCAAGACATTGATCCCCGAACTGTTCAAGCATAACAACTATGCATCTTTCGTCCGCCAACTCAACATGTACGGCTTCCACAAGCGTGTCGGGCTTTCGGACAACTCGATGCGGGCCAGCGAGCGCAAGAACAAGAGTCCTAGCGAGTACTCTAACCCCTACTTCCGACGTGGTCATCCCAACCTTTTGTGGCTCATCAACAAGCCCAAGAGCGGAAGCAAAGCAAAGAAGGGAGCCAAGAACGCTGAGGGCGAAAATGACAGTGAGGAGGAGGTTGGGAACGAGGAGACGCTTGGTCAAGGGATTGGTTCTTCCAACCCACAGGCCGCACGATCCTTGCCAGCTGGGGGCGAATCGCAGCCCTTACCTAAGAAGGAGATGTCGTTGATACGGGATGAGCTGGCCAAGGTGCGCGAGCAACAGAAGTTGATTCTCGGTGCCATCAACCGGCTGCAACGGAACAATAACGACCTGTACAGCCAGGCCGTCATGTTCCAGACCCAGCACGACCGTCACCAGAACTCGATCAACGCTATCCTCAACTTTCTGGCCAATGTCTTCAGGAAAACATTGGAGGACCAGGGCAACTCGCAGAACGTCAGTGACATCATATCCAGCATGATCACCAACCAGAACCAGCAACCTGCGCAGCATGGAAGCGTCGTTGATCTCGGAGACTTCATCCAGCAAATGGATCCGACAACGTACGGCACACCTCATAAGAAGGCCCGTGGACTACTTCCTCCGATCCCGAACCAGAACGGCCGGTCGCAGTCAGCAAGATCATCATCAACCCCAACCTCAAACTATCAGCCCGTTGGTATTAGCCATCATAATCCAGAGATGGGCCACGTCACTGAACTAGTCGAGGGCTCGCCAACCGACACAACCTCGCCCAGCCTTCGACAGGAGCTCGAGACAAATCCCCATGAGCAGATGATGAAGATCATCAATGACCACAACGCAACAAACACGCACGGCCTAGATCTTCCAGAGGCGGCTAAGCTTGTTGCGAATGCACCCAACACTCTCAGCAACGACCAACGAAGTAAGCTAGTCAACTTCATGGCTGGTCAATCTCCGTCTGCACCCTCTACCAGATCCACCCCTGCCCCAACCCCTGTGTCTGCGGCCTCAACTCTTCCTCACATACCTTCTTCCAACGCCCCGCCTATGACGATGCCAGCAATGCCCCCATCAGCCTCAGTCTCGCCTCCTGCCGCCGAAGCTCATCCTCCACCGTCACTCTCTCCCATCATGCAACCACCCATGGCACCGCCTTCTCTGAACGAAATCAATACGAACCAAGTCGACCTAGAGCAACTGCAACGCCTGCAAAGTGAACAAGATGCTAAGATCAGCGAGCTGGGCAACCTGCTCGGACCGCTAAGCCCATCCGGACACATCCCTGGCCTCGGTGAGGGCGAGTCATACTTTGACCCCCCGCCGGTGGACCTCGATCAGTACTTTGACAGCAACGCCTTTCTTAACGATGGTCATTTCGGTGGTGACGGCAATGATTTCAACTTTACACTCGACACGGATCCGACTCACCAGAGCTCATCGCTGCACCCTGGACACGTAATTTCGCACGGTGGAAATACCAACACTCCTAGCCCAGCAGGGACTGAAGAGATTCCTCGGGATGACTTGGGGTTAGACGGTAGTCCTGATCGATCCAAGCGGCAACGTGTTGGCTAGCAGCCATGCTTTGGTAACATGTTTGGTTGAGGGGATGATGAGTGTCGAGACGACAACTCGGCCACGTCTCGAGGTGTGGTTAATTGGTGGTGGTTCTTTTTTTTTTTTGACGCGCACTTGTATTATTCGATTTTCATACATACCCCCCTTACACAAAGAGCATGTGCGCGGAAATGATGACGAACTTGAGGACATATTTTTGGGAAGTTTTATTTCCAAAGGCAATGGGCGAGAAATGGACGGGTTTGGCTTTTTTTGGAAGCAAAGCATATTTGGGAGAGCGAGTCGGTTATTATTTCCGCGGAAACAACAAAAAAGAAGAAGAGTTTGCGAATGCAAGCAATAGATTCGGGCAGCGGGATTAGCATAGTATTGCTCAAGGTACACAGATATTCAGAACACCCTTCACTATCGATGATATCCTGTGTTTCTTGGGCGAGACTCTTCTCAATCTTCACCTACTGTTCATGTAATGCTAATAAAAGGAGTAAATAATTTCACTGTGAAGCCGTTCCTACGCTAAGTGACTGTACATATCACTTGATACACAAGCAACTCTCTGCCTGTTGACACTATCGCCATGTGGATATCTCTGCACGCAAAGGTGACAAGATCTTTCCATCCTCGACACGGCGGGGGCAAGGGCGGACTCGCTTCAAGGTGAGGGAGATACCTAGGCTGTTATCCTCGTTCAACGTCTCACAAGGGAGAATGGCGCGCTTTGTTTGTTGCAAGCAGATACCGGATATCAGAGTTCTTCTCTCCCTCGTGGCTTTGAACGAAGTGCGATTTCTGTATGATTGACGCTGTTTGGCATGAAATATGAAGATGTTATCAAGGTAGTTTGGTTTTGGGGGTTTCATTCTATTGACGTTGTGTTATGCAGGCGGGTTAGCAACTTTAACCCATCACAACAAACATCCATGATGATGGATCACAAACAAGCACCCATCGCAAAGAAGCATCTATATTAATACCTTGGTAGGTACCTAAGCACTATTTCAAACGCACTCCATGCCGGTTTTCACCGTTTACTATTGTCTATTTGTCTTTTCCCCTGTTGTTACATATATCCCTCCTTTCTTCATGATTTACTTTCCCTTCCGTCATCGCTCTGGCAGCCTTCACTGCCTCAAGGGCACTTTCAAGCAACTCCTTTTTAGTCCTCCATCGAAGAAAGAGACAATTAGAGGTCTATATATATTAAACTAAACCTCATTCAAGTCGTACTTCGGAGGAACTTCACCATCTTCCTATCCTCCGAGTGGCAATGCAACACAGAGCGCAGCATCATGGCCAAGCTGAGGGACGCGGTGGGCCTTAAAGAGAGTCCTCTCGTGGAATTCATCGTCAACCGTCACATTCCTTTGACCAAGATGGCTGAAACTGGTCCGCAACGCCGTCACTGACGAAGCTCGATACATGCCTTGAGCACGTCTTTGAACATGGTTATAAGAGAGCCCTATATTATTTTTGGCAAACTTCTCCCCCCCTCTTCTCGCTGGCCGCTTTGTCTAATTAGGTAGTTCATGATAACTTCCGACCATGGATGTCTTTGGTTTTTCGGTAGGTAACTTTTAACGTGGATATCTACACCAGCAATACCCGCTCTCAAATTTCCTCATCACACTCTGCATACCTTGAGTCTATCTGGGCTGTGCGTATTAGGTCCACTATTGGCCGCATTAAACTAATACAGCACATAAGTAACCAGCGATAGAGTAGATGGCGCTGAAAAGGTCGCACCTCCGGGCGGTCTTATCTCCACCTTCATCTGGGTGCCCGCAAGCAGCCTCGGCCGCCTGCCAACCTCAACATCAACCTCATCAAGGCCACGACTTCGGTCTCGCTTTGTTATAAACCCCGACGAGCCATGACTTTAGTCTTGTCCTTGACTCTACTATGGATCATAGCGCATTCCATATCCCATGGACCCGCGCCCCACCTCTCATCAGTCTTGAGCTGCCCATCACTGACGGACGGCTGCTGGCACTGTCAACTGTAATCGAGCTGCCGCTTGAAAACGAGCACGACGGGTATGCCAACAAACGCATCTAATGACTTTGTCCTAGCCCTAACCGCACAGTTTCCCCTCGCTTCTTTTCTTCCCCCGACCTCTTTTTTCTTCTTCCCCTCTCCCTCACCTTTTACCCCTTAATCTTCCTTTCACTAACTCCCACATCACCTCCTCCTTCGCGACATCGCTCTATTCATTTCCTCCAGCGAGAGGTATGGCATCTTTCCCCCCTCTCATACAACACCTGCCTATCCCTGCCGTTGCATTCCACCATCGTCAGCTAGTTGCTAACCCTATTGTCAGGATCCCTGCCCAGTTGCCCACGAGCTTCCGATCGTGGTTGATCATTCCCATCCGCCAGGTTCGTCAAGCAACGTCCCCCAACGCCTTGCGCGTCTTTATTTTGGCCTTATTTACTCACCAATATACCTAGAACAATTGTTATATCCGACGGATTGCTGTCTGCAGAGATGTCGAACTCTGCCGGCGGCCCCTCGGGCCATAACACTCCCAAGAAGAGTAAGCCGATTGACGCCCTTGGGAACGAGTCTGCCAAGAGACCCCGCCAGGAAGCCCCCCTTCCTACCCAGGTCGTCCACCCAGAAGATCTCCTGGACACGTCCATTGCAGAGGCTGTCTTCGATGAGGTTGAGGGCAGAACCGACATTTCTCAGGTCCCTGACTTCTTCTACAAGAAACTCGCTGAGAAGTTGTTCCTTATGTGTGGTCGGAAGCCAGAGCAGCATCGCGAGTGCTTCGAAGTAACCATCAACAAGCTACGCAAGCCCAATGTCCTTGTGGGCAATGTCTGGAGCGTGTAGGACGGATCCAAACATGTCACCACCTTGATGGAGGAAGTTGCGCAGAAGAACCAGGATATGCCAAGCCACATCTTCACCCTCCCCGCCCCCGTCGGCCTGGCAGCTTTCGCGGTCTCCGAGCTGCGGGGCCTTGGGAAGCCGCCTGATGGAAGAGGTGTTTTCTTGCTCCGATCGGAGGACGTCTTTCGGTATCTGGGCATATCGATCGACTCGTTTAAGCGCGAATACAAGGGTGCCATTTGCCTGGGGCGGCGCCCTGCCGACGCAATGGTCAACCGAGACCGTCTCACTCGCGAAGCTATGGAGCGCAGCAACGAACTTTTGTGGAAACGGCATCACAAGAAGGCTCACATTGTCCTCCCCACCACCGTCATGCTCACCAAGGATGAGTTTCTTGCTGAAAACAAGCACTGGCTTGACCTCTTTCATCGTATTCCCTTTGACGAGGAGGCCATGGACACCGTCCAGACATACATGCTGCAGAAGATTGACCAAGACACTGCCCGACTTGTGCCCGACCAGTATCGAACCAGGATGGCCGTCTTTTGCCGTGCAATCAAAGACACGGACCGACAGAACTGGCTCCAACAGACTGCTCTCACACAAGTCGCCGTCAACCGTCATGTTCCTCTGCCCAAGATGGTTGCAGATCAGCCCGTGTGCCGAGTTGCCAGACAGCTCGAGGACCTCGCCTTCAAGCTGAAGAGCAAGTCCTCAATCGAGGCCATCGAGGCCAAGAAAATAGCGGATACCCTTGCCATTTCCTGCCATATGCAATACCAGACAGGAATGGCATCCGAGGCCAAGATGGAAGCCATGATGGCCAGGTTCGAGGCTCTTTTCCAAAAGGTCGAACCCCTCAATGGCGCTGCCATGACAGGCATCATCGAGGACATCAACAAGGAGCACCAGAAGCAGTTCACAGAGTTTCGCGCGCTTGCTAACGATGCCCACGACGAGAATGGGGAAAGAGCCCGCCAGATGACCGACAAGCAATGGCTTTTCCGTTACCGCAACCTGAATGAGGCGAACATCCAGAAGTGGATTGATCACTTTGTCGACCAATCTCGTAATCCAACGGGTATCTCGGACAGCTGGAAAGCGCTCATCATGGATACGGGTGGTGAACGTCTTGAGCGAGTTTTGAACAACGCCATGTTCCCCCAGTCTTAGGGTGCAGGCTCGACGCAACACGGTTATCAAGGATGCGGTATGTTTTCCCTAGATGACTGACTAACGACGTATTCGAGACGGGCTAACGACGTATTCGAGACGGGCTAACGACGTATTCGAGAGGGCTAACGACGTATCAGAAAACAACAAGAATAACCAGTTTTGATCAAGCAGGTGCGGCCCAGGTGGAGGTTCATATACCGGGTTCGACCGGGTCGACAAGAAGGTTGGAGAAGCCTGGGTGAGCGGGATTCTCTGACCACAATGGGCTGGCGCAAAGGGGGGCTTGACGTGCAGTTGCAGTAAGGAAAAACAAAAGGGGTGACCAGTGTGATGAAGGGAGTGCGGCGGAAGTTGATGGCTATATACCGGGTCGAGGAATGAGGCCTCTTGGGACGCTCGGGTCTGAGTTTGAAGCCGATGACCGCGTTTGCCCAACACGAGATGCATTTGCTCCATGTGAAAGAGACTGGCGAGTTTCCTTGTTTGCGTCGCTGCCACTCCCTGGCTTCGCCTGGGCAGTGTTTTGGGGAACACGGATGTCAGCTTTGACACGCTCAGAAGTAATCCACTCGTGGTAATCGGCGGTTCGTGACCTTTGTGAGGCCTTCATCCGATCCTTCTTGTCGTCTGGATTAAGACCCATCTGTCTGCATATCTGACTCATCTCTTGGATTGTTCTCTTTCGCTTACGGTTATACGTCTCCGGGGCGAAAATCAGTTGATGTTTAGCAGTTTGTCTCAGCTTCTGCTTCGCCCTGTTCGTCCAGTTGTGGTCATCCAGGTGGCCGACATATTCTTCTGTCTCCCTATTGTCTCTGCTGCCCTGTGAATGGCCAATCGCAATGCGAGCCTGCTCTATCGCAGACCCAGCAATGCTGTTCTCGAGATGGGCAGACTGCCGAGCGGCACCCCGGCGGATGTCATGCGTCTTTACTTCAGCAACAATGCCAATCAATTGAGCAGCTCGACGTAGAGCCGCCTGGGAAGAAGCCACAGGGGAGGGACGGTTGAGGACAAGCCTGTCAGAGTTACCCGCAATGGCGCAGATAACAGGTCTATCCGGATAGACCCAGACCACCCCTTTGCTGGATCTCTCCCTAGCTGCCTGTCTCAGCTCTGCCCAAGATGTTTCACGGACCGCCCCTGTTCTGAGTGCATGGCAAAGAAGAAGCTTGATAGGGCAAAGACAGTTCAATGAAGGATCATCGAACTCTTCAACCTCGACTGAGCGAGCGCGACCGGGGTTGTTCCTGCAGCAAGAAGTTAATATTAACCCGACCAAGAAGTATGGATTGGAAATGACTTACGTGCTGCCCTTGACGAAAACAAGGTCGATGGTGGCGCGGAAGAGGTTCTTGTTGTTGGAGGTGTCCAGAACAATGTAAATATGTTCCCACCTAAGACACTCGAGGCCTTGGTACTGGTGAGACCGGCGGATCTCGCCTGCCCTGGCACCGACGACACATTGGAGGAGAAGCGATAGGGCCTTCATGATCAAGACACCCCAGGACAAGGTTCCGTTCTGAATGCCATCTTGAAGCATGGCTCTCAGCATCATGTCGATCATGTCACTCGTGATCCAGTGCTTTTCGCGGATCACTTCTTTCGTCAAGATTCCTTCCAACCAAAGCTGTTGGAGAGTCTCCTCTAGACGAAGCGTGGTCAGCATCATGATAGACATACAGGAATGACCAGTGAAATAAACTGGTGAGCGAAGGAGATGAAGAAACTTACTGATGCGAGAGGAGTCGTGCTGATCGAGTTTAAACCCCTTGTATTGAAAGACACACCACTTTCTGATCCAGGCAAGGCCATTCTCGTAATAGTCGTAAGCAATGGCTCCGTTTGGGCCCTGTCCCCGGATAGCCTTATGAACAACCTGAAAAAACATCTCCAGTTGGCGGCCGTCTGGCGGAGTGTTCAAACTAGAATGGTAAGCCTCGTGGGGTCGATCATCAGACGTTCGTTCAGCAGATGACTTACTCGCATTTTAGTGTGACTTTCCGAAACAACTGCAGTCGTCTAACCCACATACCAATCAGCGTATCGCTTCCGGGGACGACAGCTTGGATTTCGAGTTTGTCGCATTTCGATTCCAGGCGGCGAAGGTCACTGGGTTTTAACGACAACTTGTCGAGATCTCGTTTCCCTGTCTGCAACTAGCGAGCAGGGAGACCGAGATCCATGTCATCTGCCATGCTGTCTCTAGCAGCAATATGATCTCCGAGGATCAATGTGATCTAGCAGCCACCAGCTACACGGATAGGAGGGGAGGGGTTAAGGCCAGATAGAGTCGCAGCTACGATGGTGAGATTTATAGGAGAGAAAACAAAAGCGAGGCCTCGGAGATCGAAAGTGGGGGAAGGTACCTCCTGACTATTCACTGCCTGCCCGGTCCTGCATAAAAACAAGGCTATCCCTAGCGAAAATTCTTACTAATATGTTAATATTTCTACATAATAGGACTCTTAAAAGAAGTAATACAAATCTAAGGTCGACTAAAGGCCTCAAAGAACCATGTCTCATCGCCCGACCCGAGTGCAGGAGTTGGGCGAGACGGCAAGAGGACTGTCCTTAGCAAGTTTTTACGAATACATAGTACCATTTTGATACGATACTACCCTTAAACTTAACAGAAGCAAAATAAATCCAAGCTTAACTAAACGCCTTTGAGAACAATGCCTTCTAAGTATCTATTTGCCCCGGTCTTTCTGTTGATATAATGACATCGGTAGGTGACCACCCCCCTTTGTTAGAACCTACAAAGGGCATCGTCAGTCCTTTGGTTCGCCAGCGGAACACTTCTTGGGCTGACACTTCACGCGCAGAATAAGGCCATTGTTCTTGATGTGGTGAACATAAAATCTATGGTACATGTACATGTACATAAAAGCATGGGTTCTGCTGCCCAAATGCTTCTCACTATCATCACTCACAATCGACTGACACCCTTGATTCTACTACTTCAACATCGCCTAGCAAAGCTTGGCGAGCGAGATAGAAGAGCCCAAGTACTGTGAACTTATCAAACAATCCCTCATATACAAGCCCAGACTACCAAGCCTTCCCATCCTTCTTCAGACGCCATGTCTTCAACCTGCAACCTGAAGGTTTACATGCCCATTGACAGCCCTGACAACTCTCAGCTCGTCAGGCTCAGCATCCGGTCTCTCGACAAGTGGCATCAAAACATTGCCCAGCATTGTCCATTCGTTTCACCTTGGTCTGGTTCCGACTCTGGAGACGCGGGTGCCGATGCAGGAAAGCGGCAGGTCCCCGAGCGTTCCTTGCTCATAGGAGAGATAAGGGAGCAACGATACGTGCGTACTTCTCCCCTTGCAGATGGTGTCTGGGCCTCGGAGCTTTCCACCTATCGTCTCAAGGGGTGGGAGCTCCTCCACAGGGTCATCACTGACGGCTTGACCAGCACTGATGCTTCCCGTGTTCCTCCTTTCGATCCTGACCAGCGAGTCTATATTTTGTTTGTCGAAGAGACGGAGACAGGAAAGCTCGTGGTGCCCAAGGCTGTGAACATCGGTATATGCCCCAGGAATATTCTGATGATGCGCCTGGACCAGGTCGAGAAACGAGGATGGCGCGATGTTGTCTGGGTAGGCAAGAAGGGCGAGGTTCTCAAATACATGATGGACAAGAAAGTGTGTATTGAGACAATGGTCTGGGGTTGATTCGAGAGGAGTCTTTTGGCGAGGAAAGGGGGATACCATATTAGATTGAGAATGCACTTCTTTTCCCCTTCAACCGTCCGGCGTGGAAGATTTGTGACCCTGTATTGAAAACCCCGTGCTATTTGGTGTGAATGTGTGTGAGAAGCTAACAGCTTGGCTGTGTCGACGAGCCTCAATAGCGCCAACTAGCAATGTTGACAGGCCAGGTGGGTGACGTTATAATGGGACCAGCATGATATAATGCTGCGTGAGCTCAGCCAGCAATCGGATTGGCGTGTATCGTCACTTTTTCTATCCGGATGGGTTCCTTGGGCCTGTTCTTCCGATCAACCTCGACAGCCTCCATCTTGGCCAAGGTCGCCAGACCCTCGTCTCCAATGACGCGCCCAAAGATGGTGTTGAGGCCGTCCAGATGTGGCGCCTTGTCAAAAGTGATGAAGAACTGCGAGCCGTTCGTTCCGGGTCCCTTGTTGGCCATGGACACAACACCTCGCGCGCCGTGTCGCAGCGCCGGTCTAATCTCGTCCTCAAACGCGCCTCCCCAGATGCTGCGTCCGCCCTTGGGGTTCTCCGGGGGGTTCGGTGTCGCGGGAGCTCCAGTCTGGGTCATAAACTTGGGTATGAGGCGGTGAAAGGGTGATTGATCGTAGTAGCCCGACGCGCAGAGAGCAAGGAAGTTCTGGCAGAGGTTGGTTAGCCTAGGGTCCGACAGGTCTGGACGCAAGTCGATGGCTTACCTCGGCCGTCTTGGGCACACTTTCGCAATAGACTTCAATCTTGATGTCGCCCAGCGACGTGTGGAGAGTAACTGACATTTCGCCTGGCTGTGGTGGTGCGGCAATGTTGTTGTGGAGGTTGGAGAAAGTGTTGGTGCAGTTGTGAACGAGGACTGCAAGTAAACCACAGAAGTTAAGGCGAGCCCCACTATCACGAACGCCCAGGCACCTCAAACGACTTCAACCCACCTCATGGATTACAAACAAGCACATCAATACCTACCTACGAACTATAACAAATGCGCTCTATGAAACTTCCTGTCGTTTGCTTTTATTTCTAGTGAAACTCATCTTCAACCCCTGTTCTCCTTATCTTCCTCTCTACTTCATTACTCCCCAGATCTCTTTTCCCTTCCTCCTCCTCCTTTCTCTCTCTCTTATTATTAGACTTTCTCACATTCTTGGTAGTATATGTATCTTCTTGCTAGCTCCTTTGCCTACCTAGTTCATGACAACTTCTGGCCATGGATGTTTTTGGTTATCTGGTAGTACCACAAGCAACCTCGCCCTCCTGTTGACCTCAACCTCATCCGGGTCTCCCCCTTCTGCAAATCCCAACTTCAACCTGGCCATGACTTCGGTCTCGACCTATTATAAGTCCTAACCTCGACCGGCTGTGAAGGTCTTTTTTTGGCCTCCCCCCCACCACCTATTCCACAAAGCACGAAGGATAAGAGGTTTTAGAATGCAGTTGTCGTTCCCGTATACAGCCCTGAGCATCCCCATGACGGCAACTTGGTTCTCGAAGTGCGACGACTAAAGTTCGAGACTGCGCTCGCCTATGCCCAAGAGTTCCAGTAACCTGCAACGCAAATCGCAGATCTCAACAAAACACCAACACCCCTCCCACTCTTCGAAAGTCTACCCTCACCTGTTCCTCACCTCTTCCATCCGCGCATCACGTCCACTCAAAGGCCAACCCCGACCAAGCTACCGTCATCGATGACGTTGGTTTTCCGTTCGAGGGAACGGCAGAGATGATTGACCGCTATCTCAGCGACATCCTCGTCCAGGACGAGGTCTATTTTCTTTTCCGCGACTGGGGCATCCTGCCCAAGGCCAACATCGGACTTGAAAACGCTCTCCCACACCTCGGACCAAGGCTCAGACTTCTCTCGCGCAACCAGTGTTGCAGGACTGGGACATCGAGGATTGGTGCTTGCTTGATTCATCAACCTCGACAAGGGCAAGTCGACTAAGGACAACACACATTTCCTTATTGTCAACATGGACAATCAGGCAAGCCCCTCTCACCGCGAGGGAAGACACCTCTTTGCTAATCAGTGCAGATGTCCCAATTTGAGAATACTCTTCCTCGTGTGACTAAAGGCGGCTCGGCTATGAAGCTTTTCTTCAGTGGGCTACCATCTCCTCCAACGATCAATACTGGGATGGAGTGATCCAACATTTCGATATCCCTAACTATCCCCATGGCGGCAATTCTCTTCTACAAGTTCAACGGTCAACGAACGAGAGTCACACAGCTGCACCCAACGGTTATGACACTGATGGATAAGAAGGACGGGAACATTCTCAACCGGTTCGCACCAGATGCCCGAAAATTAATCCTCGAGTATTTAAAGCGTACGGTACTGGGAAGGCATGTTTCGTCCTAAACGAGCAGCTTTGCATTGCAAGTGGTTAATTCGACCTGGCTCGCGCTCTCATCTACCCCGACGTCAATGACTGGGAAATCGCTTCGCCTTGGAAGGAAACCTTGAGGGCGGGGGACCAGCAGCCGAGACAGGCGCATATGAATCTCCGGACTGCTTCACATACGGACCAAACACGTTGCTTGACAAGCAACCAGTCGCCACCGAAGTTGACAAGTGGGTTCAGAAGACTCATAGGCCTGAGTCTCTGGCCGGCATATCGCTCCCCGTCTTCCTACACTGCTATTTCTGTCTATAACAGTCACTAGCGATCCTGTGTTAATGAGCAGCAGAACCTCGTCGCTAATAACCTCGTCTGAAAGCTTATTGTTGACTATTCGATGACTAGTGAGCCCATGAGTCTTCCGAACCCACTTGTCAACTGGTTGCTTGTCAGGCAAGATGAGAGAGTACGAGCTAGGTCGAATTGACTACTTGCGATGCGAAGTTGCTTGTTAGGATGATCAGCCTATACCGTGCTAACCTGGAGGTCTTAGAGAAGATATTAAAGGAATAAGCCTCTAGCCCTTCTAGTCTTGCGTAACTTGCTAAAGTTATAATCAACACGACTGATTCTTTTAAAGCCCGGGCGAGAGGGTTAGATCGTCATCCTCGTGCTATGTGTCACCAGCGAGACCGGCGCCCTGTTTGTTGCGAATAGAAACCATATTTGCGTTAGCATCACTGGACAGGTCGGCGCTCTTTTCATCGTTAGCGATATCAATACCGTTTCCCCCGACACTCGCTCCAAGGAAACCAGCTAGGCCCAGGAAGGAGAGAATGGTGAAGTTAAGGTGATCAACCTTCCACATGAACAGATACCGTATCTGCGTCGGTATCACCAGACAGGTCAGAGTTCTTTTGTCGGCAACGACACGTCCTCCGATATGCAAACGACATTGCTACTATTGCATATCTTTTCCTCTCGAAGTACTCGCGTATTTACGCATCTACTCCGACCCATGTCGCAACGACCAACTTTGTCATGCGCTTCCGCCGCATTGGCAAGGATATGGCCAAGACTTACAACGAGAAGACACCTCAAGGGACTGAACGTCAACCAATTCCTCTCGTCGTTCGAGGATATGATTTTTTACACTGAACAGCTGGCCTTCTTCAACGTCATCCCGCAATAACTCCGCTGACATCGCCCCCATCAGGATCGTTCCCGTTGGGACATCAATCTGTCGCTTTGCGAATAGCTCCTCAAGGTTGTCAAGTTTGGAGATTGGGATCTAGACGCTCTTGACCATACCGTCCTATTCGCGCCCCGTTAACCTTCTACCGAGTCTAACAAGCCAGTTAATCCCTGCCCCCTTGCGTAGGGACATAAAAAAACCGTAATGAGCTGAGAATTCGCTTATTCCAGAGCTTGCAGATTCCCAGAGAACTACTCGAATGGGACCACGACGAGCAACTCCTGAGGCGGCCTGGAATCCGGAACGATGTGCTGGAAGGCATCATGGCCCAAACGCTTCCCCATTTCGATTTGGGATTGGCATACATAGCAGACAACAACCCCGTCGTGGATTCCCCGCAACGCTCGCGGCACACCAGCGAGCAGGTTTTTCAGCAGGTACTGAATCAGGTCCCACGAAGCGAGGTTCTGGAGTGGACAGACCAGCAAGACATCCTGAGACGCATTGTGGGATTGCGGCCTCGGTCCCAGGCATGGGAGACTCTGGTTCAAGTCATCAATGGCCCGGGAAGTGCCACAGTGCAGGACGTGAAAGACGCCGTTGAGGTCATCTGGAAGAACTTTGTGAGGGGTTCTCTACTCGTCTCTCAGCGATTTTCGGAGAGACCAAGTTGTGGAGGAACCCTGTATGTGCCGTCCACCTGATGGGTCTAAACGTACCTTACAAACTACCTATCCAGCCAACCTAGCTCAAGCCCTGGGAGCGTTGGGGTCAGGGAGGAACCTGGATACTCCTACCGAGTGGACTGACCTTAGAGGAAGTTTCCCAACTTCTCACACCGATGAATGGCGCTCCGTCAATGCCGTCCGGGGCCGGATGGACAACACAAGACTCTAGCAGTTGTTTGAACCATCTATCCGGAGCCTGTACTGCTCCCATACACTGCAACAACAACAATTGATCCAGTTGGCACGGCTGAGGCAACAGTTTCACACCTGCCCGGCGAACTGGAGACTGGACCTTTGATGGCCCGATCCCTATCTCTCATCCTCTTCGATGAACCTCTTTCTGGCTCTAACCCCAGTGTTGCTCTGGTTTTTTTTTAACGACTTATAACTTACGACTTGCGACTCGAGTCATTGCTTAGAGGTGCTTACAACAACAACTTGTAACGGCCTTCAAACCCCTCATAACCTTCTCAAAACCAGTATTGGTCTGGGCAAGATGCTTCGTTCGTTTGCGGGAGAGGATCGCCTTCAGGATCTCCCGCCGACCCATTCTTCCAGGCTGCGAGGACCGGTTTCCCAGGGGTTCCAGTGGCATCCTCTTCACCCCATTGACGGAACGGGAGGCAAGGGCGGATGGTTTCAGGACTTTCGTTGGAGTGAGTCGGAGGATGGCTAGTCCAGAAGATTCTCAAACATGATACCAAGAGCGTACGTCCCCCCAAAGGATGTATTGTAAAATCATCCTCTTCTCGGTGCTGAGGGGTGATTGGAAAACGATAGTGATTGTGACACTATTGGAAGAACCAAACTACCATTCCTCTCCTATCCCATTATGGATGGCACACCTATACCGAGTTTCCCTCGTCAAGTATATCAAAGCCGTAGATATCGCACTTAATTGCGGAATGCCGTTTAAAAACACCCCTCTTGTTCACTTCAACGGGCTCCAAATGGGACAGGGGTAGTGTTCACACCCATCTTTAAGAGGTTGTCTCGGAACCCAGAGATAGCTTCGGTCACGCAAACTTCCAGTGGAGAACACTCAGGGACGTTTGTGCAGGTGACCATTTTCCAGTCTAGGCCAGGCATGTGACATTTAAGGAATGGGACTTCTCGTCCTGACCACGCGCTTCAGGTCCATTCCAGAGGGGAAGGAGAGCTCCGGCTTGAAGTTATAGTACTGATGTTATATAAGAAAGGTGGTGGCCAATTTTAAACTAAATTCCAAAAACGAATCCGATGTAATTCAGATGGGCTATCTGTCAGAGACGAGTGACATGGGTCTTGAAGTTTGTAAGTGAGCCTAGATGCCGGCTATGAAACGGCCGGCCCAGCAGCCACACCAGGTTGATAATGGTATGGGATCACATTCTCGAAGCTATATACATGTCTATCGATGAAGTACTCTCTGGGTCGAGTCTTTATCACCTTCCTGTTTTGTCTGCATTTGGCTCCTTGCTCGACTCACAATGTTTCACGCAACCCCAGAGCGTAGAGCATCAAGCTAGGCTTGACCAAGGTGGAGGAATCAAGGCAAATGGGACTTTTTCAAAATACCAATCCAAGAAATTGAGCAACAAATTGCCTGATAACATGGTAGGCAGATTTTGCTGGCTCGAAGGGTGATGCTACGCGCAGGCTTCATTGTCCTCCTTGTCCCTTTTCAAACCTCTATTTTGGATATCCGGAGTTGAAGCTGCTTAATGCCTTTGATTCTATCCACATCATCTATACAGCCTTACCTTGCAACCACCATGTGAAGCCATCCCCACGATGGCTCCCCAATCCAGGAACCACCATCAGCCTTACGACGCTAACCCAAAAGCGTCAAAACAGTGGCTTATCGGTCCCTCAAGCCCCGTCTCAGCCACATCATCAATGGCTCAAGCATGTGGCGTGAGCTCTCTCTTTACCTCAATACACGCCCCCTCCATCATATGGGATAGCAATTTACGCAAGTGCCGACACAAAAAAAAATGCTTTCGTTAGCACAAATTACACTATGAAAAGACGGTGTGACACCGATAAAAAAGAGACGCGCTTGTTGTTTGTTGTTTAGACGCGGTTTTTTTACTTTGTAATTTCCGCAAATAAGCCACAGGTGGAATGGCCAGTCGCATTTCTCCGTGTGTGGGACGTAATTTGCCCGGCTGTTGGTGACCTTTCGGCCGAGAGCCGCGGGTATGTGTGCTACCCTATGTCGACAAGTTCAACGTCTTGAGATGTTCAGTTACAGCTTCTGCGCTTACAGTTGACGTAGTTTAAGTTATTCTCTACATTTTTAATGTCTGATACAGGTCTGATATCAATACTGACAATACCCTGCGACTGTTTGTGATTCAATCCTCGCCCATCAGCTGATGATGTGATGACTCCTAGTCTTACTCCTGGACTTACACGGATCACTGCAACGTAGCCACCGCAACTCCAGACATGCTCCATCCAGCAGCATGAGCCGCGCAAGACACCAGCATAACGGGATAGGAGACTATCAGGAGGCGACGCACACCCCTTAGGCATAACTGACATGATTAGACTGAATGAAATTCAGATAGTGACAATTCCAAAGATGCGCAATGTCAGGGCGCACATCCAAGTCAACTGCCGACCAACAACGGTCCGAACGGATTCACTTGCCGACAAGGGTGGTTCGGATGATGACTTCCTTTTCCATCCTATCCTACGAGACATGCATACTTTACCCGCCTTGGAAAAAAAGAAAGAGAAAGGGAAAAAAAAATCCACTGTCCAGGCCGTTGGATTCAAGGAATGCTTCATGTGCCGTGGAATTCGGCCGGTGAGCCACACCTTACTCCTAAGCGAGGAATGCAACAAGGTGAAGTTAGCCGACACATATTCAGGTTGGCTCGCCTGGGTCGCTAGACCCACATGAGCCAACGGGTACCTACCAA
>NIZV01000482.1:0-20913 GCA_003947045.1 Fusarium ambrosium
TGCACGAGTCACGTGAGGATATTTGCACCATCGATGGTGCATGTATCAAGACCCTCCTAACGTAGTCTACATACGTAATCACCTAGGAATGAATGCGGGGTAACTGATCGATCTTCATACTAAGGCAGGCGCAGATAAGATCTGCTACGTAAGAAAGTTATCTTGCCACGGCTTGCCTTATCCCCTACAGTATGCTAACAAGGAGCTCCAGTCCGTACCTCGCCCCAGTGTTATGAGCATGCGGTCAGAATGATCTCATATGTTAGAGCATAAATGTATGAGTACTTGCTCCTGAGGTAAGACTTAGTGATGATTGAAGTATCCCACATATGAATAAATGCAATTGGCCTGAACCCCGCGAAGTGACATGGTTGGAGCTCCTTGCCAACTACAGTAAACCGGGTTAGTGCAAACTAAGAGCTCAAAGTGTCCGCGGTTTCACTCACTACCTTGGAGAGTCTGACCCCAATAGCCAATAACAGTGATAACACCATTTCGACTTGATTTGTAGCAAACCTTCCTATTGCGTAATAAAAGTGTTACAGTTATGTCTTCTTATTAGGTCACAGAAAGCTACGTAGGCAGAAGGTGCTCACTGACCATCTGGGAAACGAGCACCCGGATAAGGTTAGGCCTATGGGTCGGCAGCAGACACGCCACTGGCCACGAGACTACTGTACATTCGGCAAGGCATTTCCTTCTAAAGCTGGGCCACCAGCGATATCAAGAGGTCATGGATCGTGGCCATAGATAATCCACTTGAGATTAAATGTCATAACCCATCATGATGTTAACGTCCTTCTCTAGGCAAGCCCCTATGTTGTTAGGTATTTCGCGCAGGAGCGTGCCTGGATGGACTGTGAGGAAAATCGCCATATAATGCTACATCAAAGTTCAGGATCGGGTAACTTTAGCTCTGCTGACGAATTGGTTGCGCCGCATTTGCTAGTCGATAATGTTTAAGGACGCTCGGCGTGATATCTCCGTCCCTTTGACCGAGCTGCCCACACATGAGCCCGCTCGGCCCTCGTCGCTCGGTATCGTCGAAGGGCAAGTCATAGAGCCCGATGAGAGATAAGCGTAAGTTGGCGTCTATGATGTCAGCACTAAACCGACTCCTGAGCCAGTGCGGCGAGACCACCAGGGGGGCCGACGTTTACTTGAGGAGGTGGCTTCGCGGCAGGTTTCCAGACCGTCCCTATAGGGCGTCTTTCGAGCTGGTTTCCAAGCCATCTTCTCTATAGGAAGGATCATAAGCGATTCGTCTACTTCTGGCTGCGCCTGTCCCGTCTATCGACTACCACCGCAAGAACTATCACAAGCCGACGTTTGAGCCGACGCCGACTTAAGCCGCAATAGGATCTCCGGGCGGATGGTGTCTGGGAGGCTGGGGGGCTTGTTGGCAATAGAGCCGTCGCGGGTGGCGAGGGTGATGATGAGTGTAATGAAGAGAGTGACGAAGAGGACTAAGAAGACGAAGAGGCTCAGGGGGACGAAGGCATAGATCAAGAGGAAGGCTTCGAGTCTGACGCAGAATCAACCTCAATGTAGTCTACAGATGACCCAGAGCAGCAGCAGCCCAATAACTGTGCGATCGATAATTTGCTGCGCTTCTGTTACTCTGCGCGTTGGGAAGAACTCGAGGATGGCATTATAAATTTGACGATGCTAGACTACTTTGGCGCGGTCCGCAGGCCGTCGACTCTTAACGACAACGAACACCCCTTGCACCACCGGTCTCCCCCAATACTGTCAGAATTTATCTACTGCTTGCGACCAATCTTCCTCAAAGCTGTGCTACCTCGGTTCTCACAAAGTTACAGTTGCATTACCCGGCGACCTCCCTAGGACAATTGGGGAGACCCACTGCCGCCCGTCGTCGATACATGTCTACATTCTTGAGTAGGCGGTGAAAGGCTGCATGAAATGCAGGGCTCTCTGGATGGGGCAATTCACATACATAATCCACAGGACTGCTCTTGCACACTTACCCCCGCTCTCAGTGCGTTTATCATCATAAACTACCCGCTGCCGAACTCGTGTTGTTAGCCACACAAGCAATACTGTATTGCTGAATCCGAGCACTATCAATTTCCGCCAGACCTGTATGTATATACCTTTCCTAAACCCGAAAGCCTGTCCCGACTCACGCTCCGTTCCTAGCTCTTATCGAAGGTCGAAATGGATGCTTATACCCCCGAGGAGCGTCAGAAGAGAATCTCTGAACTAATCAAGGAGCGTGTAAAAGAAGAGGAGGAATTGACCAAACTCGAACAATTCATCGAGCAGCTGCCTAACACCGATCAAATGAGGGAAAGTGGCTCAAGCTCTCGAGTTCGAAGGAGGGGTGCTCCTAACGCGCTAAGCCGGGAAGAGATGCTTGAAAAGCTCAAAGAAGATAGGGCGAAGAAGATGGAGAACATCGCGAACCTATGGGAAAAGATACATACTTTGCAAGCTAAAGAGAGGACAACCAAGTAAATTCACGACTTTTGCTTGCTATCATAATACGCCTGGACCTTAGCCATCCACTCATTAGCTCTTTGGTCTGCCTCTTCATCGTCAACAAAGAGATTGTTCTCTCTGAGGTACTTAGTGTATCGCTCAGAGTTCTGCAGTAGCCTTTGCAGCTCCAACTGTTTCTGCTCGCAAAGGAAATACTCCCTGATGACCTTTTCACGTGGTTCCGTGTAGAGTTGAGGGTAAATGAAAGTATAAAAGACGTTGACGAGGTGGTTTGGTTTACGGAATATCTCTGCAATCCGTCTTGTTATCGCGTACTCGCAATCCCACTCACTCAGCAGTTGAACGTGAGCAGAAGAACCATGTTTCGAGGCCAGGACAGAACGGAACTCTGCGAAGTAATGCTTGGAGGTGGTGATCCATGATGGTGGTGTGAAGTTGTTCACGGGAACTGTCGCTGCCCATTCCCAGTCTAGGATGCCCGTAATATGGAGCTTATGATCTACCATGATATTGGACCATCGGAGATCTGTGTGAGAAAGCACGAATGGGCCATGTTCGTGATTGACCCCTATAGGTATCTTTCCTATAGAGTCGAGTGCAAATAGCTCGAGCTCTGCTGTCTGCTGGTCTAGGCTTTGGGTAGGTAATGAGAAGAAATCCCGAAGTAGTCGGCGTTGTTGGGAAAAGAACTCAGCCGTGGACCGAGATGGCGGCGGCGATAGCGGATAGCCCTGAATTTTAAGTTCATTTATAGGTATGGAGAATGCACCGACAATTTCTGGTGTCGAGCCCGAAACTTCAAGCTGGGCCGGCATTAATGACCCAGCCGCCGAGAACTCAAGACCTCGTAGCTGGGCAAAAATGTCAATGAGCTCCGAATAGAATTGTCGTCGGTGTTGTTCTGAGCCGTTTAAAAACTGCTTCTCGACAAGCTGCTGGCCCTTGATGTGATCAAGGATCATGAATGCCTGCTTCGCAGAGTCATTGCGCAAGAGCTGGGCCTGGCCGTACGCATGAACTCTGGGAATAGGAATCTGTGTATTCTCTTGAATGTACCTAAGAAGGGCATTAATTGCTGAGCATAAGGCCTAAGGATATGGGGACTTACTGCATCGTGCATACTTCGCTCTGGAACTTCCCCCAAACATCATGGATGGCCGGCTGGATTGGAATCCGAACAACCCGTATTCGGTCGTCAAACCTGGCGAAGAAGCAAACGTTGAAACTCCCCCGCACCGTCTCTGTCTCATCGACGTGGCATGGTGAGCCATTGTTATAAGAGGAAGCTAGGGCGCGGACGGCTTCTAGGTCTATCGCCTTGACAAATTCATCTGCTTGACGATCAAGTTGTTCGGCTGTCAAAGGGCTGAGGACTGATGGATCGTATCGAGAAACAAGAGGCCTAGAAACAAGGGCCAACACCGATTTCCAGGCTTGGAGAGTGCGTACGATGCACCATCTCCATTGCACAAGAATAACATGGCAAATTGCGCGTAACATCTGTGGAGGTAATGGGGATGGCTCATGTTGACACATGTCCTGACGCCGCAGGAATAGATCGTCGCGTCGCGACTTGGCCCACCACAATTCACGTGATCTACAGGTAGAAACCTGCTCCCCCAATGGCTTGACAGAGGGATTTTATTTCGTCAAATCTCAACCACAACGATGCATATAGCGAGAAGAATACGAAAAGATAGATAAAAGGTAAATTGATTGAACGATAACAGTAAACCCATCTTTTCCGTTACCCTTGATTAAAGAACCACAATAGAAGACATCTAACCCGTTGTCGAGACGAACACAGACGAAAATACCTAAACAAACAACCAAACAAAACATCTTTAATACCTAACAAGCAGCCAAGCCTGCGATTACTAACCAACTGGGGGAACTGTATCGTAGACGAGCCTCTCAACGGGTACGAATACTGCTAGATGTCCAAGTAACATGGAATTCATCGTATGTCTGGATCTTGAAGTTTGACCGCTGCGTGCCAAGAAGCAGTGGCAGCTCCTCATCTCTGTGGTTGTGTTGCGGCCTCAGTTGAGTGCTGACGTCGTACGTAGTAACTGAGCCAAAAGCGAAGATACCTCTAGCGCTGATAGGAATCGAACCTACCCTCCACTATATGCCCCAGTGGTAACAGTAGTGTGAGAGCCCGTCCAGGCGCCTCTGTAGCGGGTGCTGGGTTGCGTAACGTGCCCACCTCGTCCCCTGGGTACTTGCGGGTTCTCGCGCCTAGACCGGTCCCGGCGCAAGGTATGTGGACCTGGTACTTGCAATATGCTAATACTGAAGCCTTCGCTTGGAATGGGCCCACTAGGCGCGTAGGTACTGCACTGGTAACATCCAGTCATACTGTAGAAAGCGTGAAAAGTGTTACGTAGTGCCTCGTTCTCTGATTGGCCGAGCTGGCCCCTTTTACAAGTTGTTCGGTGGCTGATAAAGCCCACTTGGCGCTGCTTCCCCTTGTAGAAAAACAAGGTTCTTTAGTATTAATATGTAATACTAAATAGCGGATACGTAATCACAAAAAGCTCCTCTGAATAACGGACCCTGGTATGTACTGAGACTAATGATATGATCTTAGTCAGCAGCCGAGGCTAACGAAATTGCCAAAGTCTGAGCCTGACCACTCGGTCCAACTTTCCCGTCTAGGATTAGTAAGGACGAACGGCTAACCGGAATGCCCTGTTCTTCCCGACTTTTTAAAACGGGTTGATCTTGTGGAAAACAAAAACACTCATTCCAGAGATATCTTCTCAATTGAGACGCGAAGATGGATGCCTTACCAAATGAAATCCTGGGGGAAATTGGCGATTACTTGATGCCAGACCCCCTCACAATCCACATGCTTCTGTGCAAAGACAGACTCGACTTCGAGGTATGTGGGGAATCAATGGAATCAGGCCCCCCAGAAGCTGTCTTGCTGGCGAAGAAGCGTTACGTGAAGGATCTACATTTGTTTGGAAAAACATGCCGGGCCGCGTGAGGCACCACCTAACCCGAATTTCGAGAAGCAGTTCTAACTCGTCGCAGACAAGACATCAGAGACTTTATATTTCGCCAGCGGTTAACAGTCTGCTTCTTCTCTATGCAAACTGTCACGCGTGTCTTGGATACTCAGAATCTTCAGCCATTCCGGAGCGTTGAAGTTGTCTTCAAATGTGGCAACGAGTCAATTCTTCCAAGCCTTCGTCAACTCTCCAAATTTACTCAACTCGCTTGTTTAAATTTTGAGCTAGCCCGAGCCCAGCGCTTCGCGGGTTTAATGACATGAGAGCAAACCAAGATAATAGACATATTCCTCCGATATCTTCGAGTTACAGTTAGAGGACGTGATTACCCCCGAGAAAGGGCATTATAGTAAGGTAGACAAAAGCTGCCCAACCAGTGGGCTCGCCACAAGGGCGTTACGGCCTTAACTTTGGTCAAACATCAGAGCAGGATGAGTACTGCTAGATCGAGCCTCGCATCAATTGGACTCTGTTGAGATTTCTTCCAGATATTACCGATTCAATCTTATTTGGGAATGGCACCCTCCATTGATGATATCTCAAACGCGGTGGCTATGTTAAGTGTTATTCGGGTTTGATGATGGTCGACTGCGAGGCCATTGGGAGAATAAACCATTTCAGAAGCTTCACCAATGGATATGTGCTGTATTGCAGAGCGTTCCAGCGGAGAGAAGGTTATCACAGGTATTCGCACATTGACTTCAATGCCACGTATTTGCACACCACTGGGTACTGCCATATCCTACGCCGAGAGGACTAGCGCCGAGGACTAAAGATGGCAAGCGCCGGCGGTTTTCGATAGATATCTAGGGCGAAAAGGGACTCACAGTAGAGAAAGCTTCTCCGGGAAGCTGGTGTTGGGTGAGAATTTGTTGGTAGTTGGGGCACCCTGTACCCCTCCCTCAACACCTCCGTTGGAGCCAAGATCAATGGCAATATTGAACTGATCGCCACATCGGCCAAACATTGTCATACGAAGTATGGGAACTCTGCTGCGATCAGGAGAAATTTGCTTCCAGCTTATCAGAGAAATCAAGCGGGTTAAGGCGGGATCCCTTACGGAGCACTCGTGGCTCTGCTGTTTAGAATTCAGGGAAGAGTCATGATATTAACTCCTCGGTCTCAAATCCACCTGGTGCTGGGAGCGAAATGCACATATTGATGAGTCCCTGAGTCCCCGAGTCGCAATTCCAGGCCAACTGCAAATTGAGTTTGACTTTCATTTGTATCAACAGGTCGACATCACCAAGATTTTCACTCTTCCTGCCGACGGTATGGCGGAGGATGGGGCACTTAGACCCTCAAAAACATCGCGCCCAGTATTCGCAAATCGGCCCCGTTCTCGGGTCATTGAGTAAATTTTGAGATTGATCAGAAGCGACTACCGAGGGCTAGGGTCAGTACCAATAAGGGCCCTGAATGTGTGTGCCGTCGAGTTGATTTGGCTTAACCTTGTTGGAGAATCAGAGATCAAGGGTTCGATTTCTGCCAAAACAAGCTTGAGTGCGATATTCTTATTCTATCACACCTAGCTCCTGCACTCAATGTCAATTAACTATCGCCCTCATACGTTACATATATTATAGCCATTCACTTGAAAGCTGGCAGTTGAGGTCGATACCAATTTTGGCCTCGACATATAGATTCTCATGAGCATGGGGGTGCGCGAGGGGGGGAAGGGCACGCACGACAGCAATAAGCTGCTCTGTAACTCCAGTAATAGTGAAGCGTGTCGCTGCGTCTGATCATAATTCAGCACGCAAAAAGCGCAAACTACTTGGCAGAGGGCATCGGTCCCGGGAACCTTCCTTGTTGAATTATTGGCAGGATACATTTCTGCGTAGCTACTTGTGGTGATATGTACATGTACCCATCAGTATCGTTGAGTGTGCAGGAGCCTCCCAAATCGCCGCTCAAGATGCTTCTTAGCTCCCGGCGCTACCCAGAGCAAGCCAGGAGAAGAGGCATCCCCCCCAATCGGAATCATCTCCCATTTCGGGACCCTAATCGGATGGCCCTGCAATAATTGGCGGCAACCATTTGTGCTCAATGGATATTTCGAACCCAAAAGTTGTCTATACAACCTGAACAAACATAGTCCATAATCGGCACGCTTCCACACATCTGGGAAATACTTATCGACAACGTAAATCACGCCGAAGATCTGGGGAAATCCGCCGAGAATCGTGTCTAGTTCCAGTGTCGATTCAAACTTACGTGCCAGGTCTCCAATGCCGTGGATAGCTTTGTGAGGAATAAGTTTGTTGCGTAATTCCGAACAGACTTTATCCGCCTCAGTCAGGCAGCTGTCTGCTGCCTTGAAGTCGCAATTGACGCCAGAGCCGCACCACTTCTCGATAAGCGCAGCCATTTCCAGTTCAGATCGTTGTGATAGAAATTCTCTAAACAGGCTGACATTTCCTTCGAATTCTCCTTGGTCCATGGCTGTTTTCGTACCAGTGAGGGTGTCGCTCTTCGATGAAAGCTTGGATAAGCGACTGGCTCGACCCTGTTCAACAGCAAATGCTCGATCCCTGTCCGTTGGCTTAAACCCCTTTTCACCCAGGCGAGTAACCACTGCTCTCCAGTTTGCATTTGGTGCACTCAGAGCATAGGAGACGGCAGTCGGGTTGCTCGTTCCGCAGTGGATTTCAATGTCCGGCCGCGCCGTGAAAAGGTCAACTAATTCCATGGAACCAGCGGATGCTGCTAGGTGAAGGGGGCCAACGCCATCGCGTGAGGCTACTGAAGCACCATGCTCCATAAGCAACTTGACCGTCTTGGTCTGGTTGGCAAGGATCGCCGATGTCAACGGAGTCCTGTCCGGCCCGTCATCCACCGAAACGCCGCGGCTGAGAAGGAATTTTACGAGTTCATTCCTTCCCGACGAAGCAGCTAAGTGAATGTGCGAGATCTTGATCACTTTGAAGCCGGTATCTGGCTGCCATGTGAGCCGTCGCTGAGGCTCGTTTAATTTTTCGGTCGCCCAGCCTCTGGTTTTGAGTATCTCGATGAGGATTCCGTCTTTCGCTACAATAGAGCGCAGTTCCGACAACGTCACTTCTTCCCGACGTCGCCACGGAGAAGTGAGGTTTTGAAAAGCCCTGCATGACAGAACAAGGGACGAGAAGCTCTTGTAGTCTAGGAATGTGGAAATCATGTCTTGGACCTCCCTCGGAAGATCTAGCAATGTCACGCTGCGCGGCATATCCATATCGAAGAGATGGCGATGTTAGGGGTGTCCAATGTAGTCCCAGATGGATGAATAGGGAGAAAGAAACAGAAGAATACCGTATGAAGGCACCTATGTAAATACAAAGAGCTTGCGAGAGCGAGTGTGTTATAGCGGATGGTTGCGGCCGTCGGTGTGGCGAGAGCAGTGGCCGGTTTTATCAATTACCGAGCGCCCCATAGTGGGGCATGGCTGACTAACCATATAGCGAGATGTTACGCCCTCATCAATTCAAACCTTATCATCTCAATGACCCACCGCTGTGGAGACTGCCGGGCTCTTTAGTTCCTGCTTGAAGGCCATTGGCAAAGTACAATCTCTCCAGACATTTGGCACTAATTCGCATGTTGTGGACACTCGGTCCTGTGACGGTCGGTACAGGATTCCCAAGGGATAAACCGGTCGTGCTGGTTTATGTTGGCAAAGGATTATTGGCGTTGTCTTGAACAAGGCTGTAAGTCACGTCTGGTAATGTGCACAGTAAGTGTTGAGGTAGTCAACAGGTACTGAGTGTAACCAAGTTGTATTGATAGCTGAGGTAGCTAGTACATAAGAAAGTGTAATGAGTGTAGCCTATATACTGATGGTATTCCTCAAGTCTGGGGTGGAACGAAGGCATCGTGGACCGTCGCGTTCCTGGACCGCTGTCGGCCCAGGACCGCCGTGGTCCCTTCCGTGCGTCGGTCCACCCTGGTCGGCTGGTGATTGGTCTTCTCCTGCTGCGGTTCTGCCGCTTCCGACCGCTTTTGTCACCTGGACCGTGACAGGTCCGCTTTGAACGATGGGGCCCAGGCGTGGGGATCAAGCAACACAAGCTGCTGCCCGATAATCACTCTGCCCTTTTGGTGGGTTAACTGAGCCAGAAGCGTTTGGAGAGTTAGGTTCCATTGATTCCCCACATACGTCGAAGTCAAGTCTCTCGCTGGGCAGAAGCATGAGGTCATCACCGTTTTAAAAAGGCCGGAAGAATAAAAGGGGCATTCCAGTTAGCCGTTCGTCCTTACTAATCCTAGACAGGAAAGTTGGACCGAGTGGTCAGGCTCAGACTTGAGCAATTTCGTTAGCCTCGGTTGCTAACTAGGATCATATCATTAGTCTCGGTATCAGGGTCCGGGCCCGCTTGGCGCGGATCGCTTAGAGCTGACTAGATGATCCGCGTTATCTTATTCGTCCCTAGAGAGAGAAACTTGCCGCTGCATTGCAAGTGTGGGTTGTAACCGAGCTTCCCGTCTTACCTCACACGATATGTAGACCCATGAGTTGCTTGTATACCGGCAGCAGCCAAGGCAGATAAAACCGGCAAGGTGCGGTATTTTCTCAGCCAACGTTGCCGGAAATGCAGAGACCCATTGCTGCCTGGTGGCCAAACCTGCCGCTACACCAAAACAATCATGCACTTTGCCGTCCGAACTGCGCGTTGCTTTGGTCGAGCTGAGGTGGCTTACTAGGGGGTTGCGGGGCGCGTGATCGGCTGTGCTGCGTTTGAGGGGGGGCCCAAGCGGTGGTCGGTGATCAAACAGCCTTCTTTGTGTTGGTCAAGACGTGTATCCTGACACGACACTGGATCCGGGAGGGGAGATCATTCCGTCGTTATTACAGCCTGACAGCTCTTGGTGTTGTGGATCACTCTCGGTGGCACGGAGTAATGGGGCCAGACGGCAAGTGGGGCTCAGATCACAGCAGCGAGTCCGCGATTACACCTTTAACAGTATTAAACCCCTTGACAAAACTGTTACGCATCGCGGTTACGCATCGCGAACACTACGCCACTGCGATGGCGCCTGCATCTGCAGTTCATCGTCACCAATCATCTCTCGAAAGCATCATTGATTTCTCTGCACAGCCTCCCTTAGAACCTGGTCTGCGTCTCTCAGCCAGCCGTCGATTTTACCAAATAGTAAACCATTTCGATGTTTCTGGCAGCGGTAGCAACGGTGAATATGACCCTGTAAAGCTTATCCGCCTGACCTACGAATATGCGCGTTATGAGGAATCTAGGGGCCACTTCTTGCGTGCGTTCTTTCAGGCGACGCAGACCTGGACACCGAGCTCCACTGTTCTTTGTTCAACTTCGCCGAGTATCTGTTCGACAATTTCTTTTTGCCATGTATGGTCTTATAACCTTTTTTTTTTTCGTCTGCCGTTGATCTCTGACTATCCTTGCTCTCACAGTGAAGGCTTCTACTAAGAAGACTCCCTAACCTTCGCCTACAACCCATTCTGCAATCCAAAGAACCCAATCAGAAGGGCGAAATTTTGCTAGAACGCCAGAACGGGTGTCAGCTCTCCGCGGTGCCTGTCTGGTTTGCGATCGCTATCGTTGCGTGATATCGCGCCGGTTTGACTAGAACGAGGCATTTAAACGTATGAGTAGATGTGGTGATGAGGCTCGGGACGATGATGGACTCTCTCTTGTAGGGGAGGCCTTTGATGCGCTCGGGGTGGCACATATCCTGCCACATTCACTTACCCAGGCCAACGCAAACTCACAATTAGTATGAACTCTCACCCAACAAGGCTTCCTCTTTGCTAAGTGCTTTCCTCTAGGACCCTTCCAAGGAAACTGCACTAGCGATTCTCAATATGTTCGACAGCGGTGCTGCATTCCTGGTTGAAAGCACCGACATCGATCGACCTCGCAATGCCATGACCCTAACCCATAGCCTGCATTTATGGTTCGGCGACTTCCAAATATTTTTTGAGCCCATTGACCAGCAAGCTCATACCTATCGAATCAATACTTTCCTCCCACCGGGGCTATTAACGTGGCGGTCTGGCCTAAAAACTAAGGCAGCAAGGCAGCAAGAGGCCGGTGCCTTTCTTACCCTGCATGACTACGGTCGCGCATTACTACATTGGTGATACAATCATTAATGAAAATGATTGGAGCTATTTCGTACATTGACTTTAGACATTTTTGTTCAGTCCAAATGTCTATATTCTTCTATAGCCTGTAGAATAATTGATCGTGGTTTGAAAGATACCTAGAGGTTTAAAAAATTGGTTGCTAATTTATGAAATGTGTTGGCTTACGATTAGTGCAATTCGGTATAGCGCAGAGACAGAGCAACTTAGCTTTTTCCGATGGGTCGGACCTGCGCCACAGAAATCAAAGGGTGTCTCGGTCAAAAGAAGACGACGTCACTTCTACCCCTCATCCCTAACCCCCATATCACCACCATATGAGTGCGCAGAGACCTCCAGTTTGTACCTCACCCCACTTCTTATTTTGATAACGACATTACGAGCGGGGTACAGTCGGTCAATGCTGGCAGAATCGGCTCATGCGGCAACGACAAATCAATACTGGTGGGGCTCGCACCTCCATGAGTAAAAGTTGAACCTCATGTCTTCGCTTACCTTTGGCCAAGGGCAAGAATACTTTTCCGGTTACTACCTCAACTAGAAGTACGAAGGTTGAGCGTACACTGCGTCAATCAGCCAAGAACGCCACGTTTATGCGTTGCAGATGTACGCTAGAGTCGGCCTTCTCTAGTCACGCTTCGGATGATGGATGCTTCGGTGAAGGATGATAACAAAACTGAAACGCATGCACTCGGCGACGCTGGGCTGTACCTAGGCTCGCGGGAGCCGGCTGTGGTGTTTGACTACAGCAATCCAACAACTCTCCTGAGCAAACAATAACGAAGGCGTTGCCGAATAATGCGCAATCAGCTCATCGTACCCGGGCATTTGGGGTCTATGACAGTGAAATTTGAAAGCAGTTCATCGACACAGCCAGTTTGTTCAAAGACGGGAGATCTCTTGGATAAAGACATGGACATTCTGATCCAAGAGTTCCGCCGCTTGAGGCTATGATTTATCTGCTTGGGGGCTTTGATAGGTAAGATGTCGCTCGGCACGGGTGCATGACTCCCTAGCTGACGACTGGGCAGAAGGTTCCTCAGTAAACAAGGCAACGAATGTCTCTTTATGTCTTTTATCTGATGAGGATCTAAGAGCTAGTCTTTTGTAGTCAACTCTACTGCCAGAGCTCAGACTTCTATGTGTTTGATCCTTCGGATAGTCTCTATCCGGCTTGAATAACCCCTGTTAGTGTGATACTATTAAATGGGAAACCTGATCCTGACATCCTGCAAGAAGTGCACACTATGTCTGTTTTCCATTTGCATATAAACACGCCATCAGAAGCTGGGTCCGACGGTTCCCCGAACGAAGCACAAAATATCTCTTGTGTCTGTGGCGTTGGAATAAAAAGGAAAAGGGGGAGAGGGCCGTTGCAGGGAACAGAGCGGTCATAGTAGCCCCGAACATCTAAAGTGCTGGTATTCGTACGTGAATCGGAGTTGGTGTTCGCTTGCTCAAGCCACGACCTGTGTTGGCACACCGGCGGCCTCTTAAAAATAGAAGAGTGGCCGACCCGACACCTCGCCAAGATGAAGGCATACTATCTACCTCTAGGCAAAGCACTGCAGAGGAAGTGCATTGTCACGGAGCTAATTTTGAACTATAACTCTCCTTTGAGTTCTTCGGCGCAGCTGAAGACGTTTCAGAGGCTCCCTGGATTAAGACTACAGTGTCCTCAGACTGGCTACTAAAAAGCGTACCAGCTCATCGTGCTCATTTCCTATTCGTGAGCGCAGACGTGAGCGCAGAGAAGGCCGAGCTAGAGTGACGGTGTTCGGCGGCAGCTTAGTTGGTCACTGACTGGTGAGGCTGGCGCATACTTGTCCTATGACCTTGAGGGATCATGCTCTCCAACCACGGAAACGGCTGGGAGCAAGCGCCATTTACGAAAATCATGAATAATGCGTTTTTTTCTCTCTGGGTTTGACGCCCAGCTGTTGCTTGCCTTTCGAGAGGCTGTTGTGCTGTGACAGGCCAATCAATTCGAGATGCATGAAGCGCGTTCGCCTCCTCGGCGAACACCTTATGTAACTAACAGCTATTTCGCACCAACCAAGCATGCGAAAGAGGATAATGAAGTGCCTTGTTTTTCTACAAAGGAAAGTGGTTGAAGACCTGGTTTTGTGAGCCATCGAGCGCCCCATAATAAGAACTGTGAACTGTGCTTGAACAGTCAGAGGGCGAGGCACTACGCAACACCACGCAATGGAAATTTTTTTAATCGACCTGGTCCTTTATAACTTTCATTTTCTACCCACCGTAGTGCCTGGGTGATGGATGGTAACCTCTCTGTCAATGGCTGAAGACTTCATAATCTTTTACGTGGTACGTACCGCAAGCAACTTTGGGTCTCGCTCTACTAAGAGTTTTTCAGATTAAGCATTGGTTGGAAGTCAATAACAATGTTAGACAAAAAACGATTCACGGCCTCATTGATGGATTGCTAAGCTAGGTAAAAGATAGGATCTTCTTGCTAGCGCTTCAGGAAACCATAATTCCTGCCGATGTTGTGTGTCTATACTGAAAGCATAGCAAACGCGAATGGCGATAATCGTGTGTTACGAAGGAGGGTATGTCTCTCAAGGAGGGGGCTGGAAGGCAGAGGATATTGGTTCTTATACTGGGCGGCGGCGGCGATGTCGTACGACAGCCCAGTGACTTCGACTGCTTGATCAACTGTGGTTCTTGTAGGCATCGTATTCAAAGACATGGTGTTGAGAGATTGCAGCTTGAGAAGATGAAATGGTGTAAAATTCTCTTCTTTCTCGTACGGAGATTAGAGCAGTTAAAATACCCGTGGAAGGCTAGATCTTTCATGATAATGTAGCTAGGTATGACTCTTCTGCTGTTGCAGAAGTTTCAAAAGGCCGCTGCGTTAACATCGGGTCGTGATGCTATGATAGATTGAAGATTTGTTCTTTATTACTTTATTATAGTTGCAGCCCGGCCATCGATGGGTTAACTGAGCCCGAAGATCGTATAGCAAACGCGCCAATCAGATGGATCCGTTTATAGTCATTTTTGAGCAGATACACGGAATCTCATCCAGAGTTACCAAAACTTTGTGCTAAGTGGTGAAAGCCCGGTATGATTACTTCACGCATCCGCGCACCTGTGCCGGACCATTGACCATGCTGCCTCGACCTCACTGGCTGCGGACTGACTCATTGGGACTCGGTGTAGTTCGCGGCCTCCTTTCATTTGTCACGAAGTCTTAATCAAGAGAAATAAATGCACAGGACAATAGGGATGGTATGTTAACGCATCTACCTGAGAACTTCACCGATTGTCCAGCCGCTGAGCCCAAGCCTCGGGAGATGTTCCAATTCTGTAGAGCCGTTCTCTCTCGCGCCGGGCTCTTCGGCGTCCCGCAAAATATCATCGATATAGCCTCCCGCTGTAGAAAAATGGAGGATGTGGGCAATGGCACTGTGGATTGCAAGCAGCCGAGGTGATGGAGTATCAGTGGTTCGTTCTTCTGTGGGGTAAAGCGTTCGAGTGACAGGAACTCCATCGATAAAACCTGATAGGAGAGGCGTACAGTGTGGTGAGATATGTGTGTGGCTGCTGATCTACAGGCGTACAGAAGATTCGCAAGTCGCCAAACAACATGTACGGGTTGTGAGTAAGAGTTAGAACGTTCCCTGGCTGGTCAATCTCAGTTCCCCCGATCAGGTAGGCCGCCCCGCAATCGAACATGTTGAGAATCGATAGTGGCGCCGCTTTAGAGGGGTTCTAATAGAGAAGAGTCAGCAGTGGTTAAGGGCGGTGGGCGGTTCAAGCCAGAGTTCGTACCTGTTCCCGAGAAGAGTTGAGTCGAGTAACTGGGTGGGAGGATATGTGCCACTTCGAGGTCTTTAAACTCAGAGATTGGTTCAAAATCAGGAACGGGCCCCGTTTTGGTCTTGAATTCATGAGTAGGAACCGAATTCGATAATTGGTATGTAAAATCTACCGGCATTCATGGCGGATAGTTTTGGGTAGAATATAACTCACTCCTTTAATGTTGCTATTCAGTTCTTTGTCTTGTACGGCACCTCTCGTCTATGTCGGTGCTTCCTTCACGCTTCCGCCCACCCTCAATAATCGCCGACAAAAGTGTGACCCCACGATGCAAGCACCCCTCGGTTCGACATTGGCCCCAACGCTTCCCAATCCTTCACAGCTCCGGAAGTTGACAGCACATCAGATATTCGATTCTTGAAGCTGCTGTATGGCGCGAAAGGGATCTTTTTGCGTCTGATAATAAGTCGGGCGCCCTCGTAGTAGTCCGGCTCCGCAAACTTTCGAAGAAACGGTGCTGGAACTTCGGCTTCGTAAAGATGAATAGCATCCCGATCTGACTTGCAAGTTAAGAGAAGTTTTGGCTTCGTCGATTAGCTTTCTAGAATTTCAAGGCGCGTTGGATGGGCAACACAAACCACATAATTATGCGACTCTATAAGTGATTTCAACAAGGCGGTATTGAGGCTTGTAAGGTGTCTATTTAGAGAGCGATCCTGCGCTTGTGCAATGGATATCAAGATGAGAGCCAAGTACGGGTCCTGAGACCAGTCCTTGGGCAAGATTTTGGCCAACTGTTTGTGGAATATTCTCTGAACAGGGCCGTTACTGTGAGCGTCTGGTGGCTGACGAGGCTTAAGCACATCGTGGCGGCTCACGTCAATGTCAGCATAGTCGACATAGGCTAGCTGGGGAAGGTTGCTATCGTCGCAAGAGCTGGACTCGCATAGTTGAGAGAACAAGCAGCACTGAATGCGATGAGCACTGCGCGCCCTTCATAGTAGAAGTCAAGAAAATTACTAGTTAGGCTGAGTTAATTCTGTTCATAAAGTTTGAAATATTGCCAGGATGCGCTTACGCAGTCTCTGTGAAAGCACTGCCTGTATACTGCAGCAGTGTGGCCAACGCATAGCGTTTCAGACGCCGATGGGTGCTCTTTGCGAGTTGCCGGACTTCAATTGGTTCACCCGAGTGCTCCTGGACATGAGGTGCATCCGAGTCGTTCCCGTCACGCTCAATGCTGTCTGTCGCTTAGGCCAGGTGATGTCGGCGGGGTCACGTGGAACCTGATCGCGCGTCGGTAAAGTAGCAGTCCAGGAGTTGGAGATGACGTGGGGTCCAGAGCAAGGGGTTGAGGAACAATTTCTCTCGTGGATGAGCTTGAATCAGATTATTGATCGACTTGTGGTCAGAGTTCGGATTTTTCTGGCCCATGGTCACGCTTGTGCTGCCTGAGCTGAGGCACGGCTTAAGTGGAACGTGGGACAGGAAACGCGATCGATCCCAGCCGGCTCGTGAAAACTTTCGTCGGAAAATTATCGGTCCGCTTGTAAACTTTATCAATCCCCTTGCACTCGTGGAATAAGTGGGGGGATTCCTCCTCTGCAAGTCACTTTCGCAACTATGGGTGATAGCTCGTACATTACATGCTTCACATCTGAGTCCGCCTTCAAGTCTCGATACGCGACTGAGAAAGGCATGCCATTCAGTGAGCTTCACCAGCTTGCCGCAAGTGAGTGGGATCGTCAACATCTCTTAGGCTGCCGCGTGATATGTCGACCCAGCCGGAATCTTCACCTTCCAATTTTATCACAATTCTCGCTGCCTTCGAATCAACAATATCCGAACGAAGTCAGAGATTTCATATGTGGGCCAAAGAACGGCTATGAGCTCTGCAGCGAGCATCGACTAGTCCGAGATTACGGTGTATCTCTTGGACAAACATTCTCAGCGCTTTCAGCTTTCCGTAACCCCCATCAGGGCCACCACAACCATGAAAAAGCCAATTTGTCAGACATTGAAGACAAAAGCGATGACTACGAAGTTGAAGGAAGATTCAAACGCCTCAGACGAAACACTCTTCAAGAGGACTATGTCAACTCTAGCCAAATTCAAGTCGGCTCCAGCAGCCCCATGACGGAGGACGGCTCTCAAGGAGCATCCTCTGTCGGGTATGTCGATATGGCTTCGCAAATACACTTTGCTCCGCCCGAGGACGAGACCATACGTCTCACTGTCTGCGTCATTCGACATATCTTGTACTATGCGCCGCCTCAGGAATCCGTGGAATTGCCCATCCTGGTTGAGTTACGTGACGCGAAGATGAGGCTTGTTGCACATACCCCACACCGAGCTCTCAAAATCACGGCAGCTGACGATGGAGGACTCTTTCTTCGCGGAGAGGGCAATGGCAGCGTATCAAAGAGCCGTGTGGCAATGCTAGAAGCTAAGAAGCGATTTCAATCCATCGAAGGCAGTCCAGTCATCTCAGACAGTTGCTTGGCTCAGATGACCTGTGAAGCATTGACAGCGAGATTAATAGATTACGTAGAAGGATCAACTGAGAAGTATAGTATGAAACTCCTCTTCTAAGATTTTTTACACAGATTGGCAGCATAATCCTTATCAACGCAACACAGCACTTCATGTGCTTTCTTCAATTTGAGATCAGCGACCAATTCCTTCATGACCTTGAGTCGGCTGCGCCATCCGCTTTCATGTATGTCAACACCACCCAGTGGCTCGATCTCTCCTCGAGACGCGGCAGAGAAAGTGTGGTATCGAATCTTTGTGGTCTGATGATTTGGGCAAGAGAGTCCTAGATGATGGCGTGTATGAACCTGTTCAATGAAATGGTAGTTTACTACTATTGTACAAAAGCGTGAAAGACTGATGTGAATTACTGAGGTAGAAATTTGAGTTATGTTAAGTGATGTTTTATGTACATCATCTAACTGAAGTGGTCGGAGCTTTGTTTCCGAAAGTCATTTTATTGTCTGCTGGATCTCCCAAAAGTATTACGGCAGAGGCAGGAGCAATCAAGCCCCCGCTTGTCCAATTGCTGGTTTCTGGCCATGAACGACGGTCCTATTTTACGTCTCCTGTTAATACAACACTATCATAAAGGATTCAAGGAGAACTAGGGAAAGCTTACACAGTGAGATAGGCATGGACCGTTGGATCAGTTATTTCCTTGCGCATATCCGACAGAAACAGCTGTGCATCCTCGTACTTCCACTACATCACCACGTATCAGGTTCTATGTCTCACTATTGCACTATGCGGAATAGGAACTTACCCCTAGCATCTCCGTAAGACCGCGGAGAGAAAACCCTTCAAGGCCTTGCAGCAGAAATTGACGGTTCCAGGCACCCCATTGCTTGAGCCTTTTATCTTTAGGCCAGGTTCCAATAGGAACCTTGATCTTACGGTCCGTGACATTGATGAAGCCTGCCTTTCTAGCAGATTCGGCCATGTGATCATCCCAGAAAAAGGGCTTGCCAGTTAGGCTGCCCATCTTTGTGAATATGTCTATCCACTTGTATAAGGGCGAGCTAGACTTCAAGGTATCATCATCGGACTTGGCAGCACCCCCAAGTTCAACGCTCTCTATCCAGCCGCCAGGCTGAGTATGTCTGTGAAGAGTTAGAACTCTCCACCAAAATCATTGTAGGAGTTGACAGACTTGAAGGCTTTCTTGAATAGCTCCGTCCAGTCGGGGATGCAGCCCAACATGGCTCGGATATGAACGAAATCAAAGTGGTCATTCGCGTAAGTCCACTCTTGATTGATGTCATCAACCTCAAACCGGCAATTCGGAGGCACATAGTTGGGTTGGATAGGCGAAAGATCAACACCAAGAACTTCTGCAGATGGGTGCATATCGGCAAATTCACTGCGGCTATTAGAACCTCAATCAATGCCAGAATAACATCTTCAACACTCACATGGCCCAGATTCCAGTGCCGCAGCCCAAGTCCAAGACCCTCTAGACCAGTATTCAGGAGGTAGGTTCATGGAATGTTAGGATAAAGGACTTACTTGCGGATTATCGCCAATAGGAGCCTCGTAGAGCTCGTCATTCAGGATGATTCTGTAAACCTCATGCCTGCTCAAACACATTAGCGAGCTAAGAGTAGTCACTTTGTTCAACTCACATGAGGTCCTCAGCTTCCTGTTGGCGGTCATCGTTCGGGGCCCTAGATGTTTACGTGAGTAAACCGGTCGTAAAACCATGAAGAACCAGCCACATATCATCTCAAGAGTGCTCACCAATAAGACCCGTCCTGATAAGCGTGATACCGTCGTCCATTCTCCCACTTATATTCAAGAATGGAAGACCTCAGCGACTCAGTATCAGTGATTCTAGTCCTGCGACAATTTAGTCATCAGTCCTCGTGTATCTTAATTATTGAGCTTAAACTTACGACAGAGAGTAAGAAGAGTCGGCGTCATCATCCTATTAGCCGATAACGCGGTGGTGAGTAAATATGAGCCATAGAACGAGTGTGGGTTGACCTTACAATTTCGATGTGGCCACCCGCTGTCTGAGCCTCGGTTACCTCAGCCAACGCGGTGGGCGACTGGTGGCTCGGCGGGGACCGTGAAGTTGGCGACTGGGACTGCCGTGACTTTGGAGAGGACATGACTGCTCAGGCTGCTTCTTGTAGGATGCAATAGGAAATGAGCTTGGCTTTCTGTAAACGTTGTGGTTTGAGGAAGAACCGAGTGGAGGGAAGAAAAGGAAAACGCAGACCACTTTAATTTCTCTTTGATGAGGGGGTCTCCACAGTATGACCCCTGTCGCGGGCGTATCAAGATGCCCGTCGTCTTTGCAATGGGCTGTTGGTCGGGTTACATTATATGGCAATACTTGACTGATGGCGTTACCTAACTGGGGTTAAATACCCGTTGGCTCATGTGGGGCTAACGGGTACACTGAAAGGGAGATCTTGTTAGCGAAGCTGGCTTCACCGCCTTTGCGGGGATGTATCTATGGGTCGACGGAAATCTAGCGAATCAGATATTACAAAAGTCATGCCCGTGTAAGAGTCATGCCCGTATAGCCAAAATGTCATGCCCGTATATCAATTCCCTACATATAATCAGCGGACAGATTTAAATTGTCCGACGGGGAACTCTCATTCTCGACGTAGAAGGGTCACCTCTGATTCCAGCATGCATCATGAGATGCTTGATGACGATGAAATTCAACTGACCACTGGAGTGCTGAGCAACACAAGTATTGGCTGCTCTCGGTTTGGGGATGCTGACGGTAAAGATGGATGACAAGAGAGGTGACGGTTATATTTAGGCTTTATTGGGGACTTCGCAGTCAAGAGGGACAGAATGTGTGTGGTTTGACCGCAACGGGCAACCTGTCACTTCGGTCTTATGCGTAAGCATGTTAGACAATGTCAGAGAGTGCCTGTCCGCGCCCCCCCTCTTATAATACTACCGTATTGTCAAGAGGCGATATTGTAATACCCAATATGAGTATGACCCGTATTGTATTGTATTACCAAGAACCCAATCTATTGGCAG
>NIZV01000483.1:0-20883 GCA_003947045.1 Fusarium ambrosium
GTAATCAACCAATCACAACCAAGCAAACCAAATAACTTGGTTATTGGACACACTGAGCCCACGTACACTGGTTCCGAGTACCAACAAATGCAGTACCAGAGACTTCAGGATGAACAAGCCCAGGCCTCGCTCCGCCTGTCCCCTCTCCACCAGACAGATCTTGAGATCTTGCAACCTGAGCCTCTGAGAATCCCTGCTCGTGGTCTGCTCGCCTTTGATGAGACTGCTGCTATGGGACCTCCTGCCATGGGACCTCCTGCCATGGGACCTCCTCCTATGCCTACTGATGCTCCTCTTGCATCCCTCAACGAGCTTCGACGTTCGGTTCGCTGGGCACCTTCTCCTGCGGTCTCTTCTACCGCCTCTTCTGACTTTGAGCGCAACCGCAACCCTTACCTGTCCAACGCTCATCGTGCTTCCACTCTTGGTCCTTCGTTCGGTCAACGCATTGCTGGCCATCGCTCTGGTGCTCGCCGATCTGTCACCAACCTCTTCTCTTCCACTGAGGATGCTGCCGACCGTGCCAAGTTGGCCTTGGAGGAGTCCGAAGATGACAACATCCAGCGCACCCTGGCAAAGTACATCCAGCACGCCAACAATGAGAACATCTTCAAGGCTGCCGAGGACGCCAAGAAGAAGGCGATTGACGACGCTACCCACAAGGCTTTCAAGATAGCCAACGACCTTGCCAAGGAGACTGCCATCGCAAACGAAGAAGCGGCCTAGGAGACCGTCGATGAATCGCAGAGTGACTCCATCCGAATGACCAAGAAGAGAACCTTTACCCGTTCCCACCACCTCTCCGAGGAGAACTTGAAGCACAACAACAAGGTAGAGGATGAACGTCTCAAGCGCTCCGCCAAGTCCGAGGAGCAACTTCGACTTGGTCGTCTCAACCTCTCCTGTGATGACTTCAAGCGAGGTGACAAGCCTGACAAGGTTGCGAAGGCTGACAAGGCAAAGACTCCCAAGTCTTCCAAGAAGAAGAAGACCAAGGACGAGACCCCTCAGAGTACCGTCGATGCCCTCGCTGCTGGTGGTCAGCACAACCTCGTTCCCCAGGGCATGCAGCCATTGCCTTATGTTTCCATGGTCCCTCCATATCACCAGGCCTACGCATACCCAGGAGCATCCATGGGCGCACAGATGATGCAGCAGCAAGCGATGATGAACCCCATGATGCAGGCTCAGATGGCTAACGCGCAGGCCATGCACTCTCATCTGGTCGCTTCGCAGATGATGTCTACTCACATGGCACATCCACAACTGATGCCTCAGATGATGCCCCAGGGAATGACCCCTGGATTCGCCTACATGCCCGCCGCCTACCCCCAACACTCCCAATACCAGAACGCCTATGCCGCCAACATGATGTACGCCGGCAACCAGGCCTACGCTTTTGTCCCCGTCGAGTCTCCTACCCGCCAGGCCGATGTCGCCGAGCAGGAGGACATCTATGACGACGACGAGGTTGAGGAGTCAGAGGAGGAGGCCTCTGAGGAGCAGACCGAGGAGGGCACGTCTGCCAGCGGCTACGAGGACTCTGCGTCCTCGGACTAATTCCTTTGTCTCTGCTTGCGCTCTTACTCTCCGACCATTGACACTCATCGTCGCGTCGGCATGAGGACAGAGCTTCACACCACGACCAACTTGTCGGTCGTTTCTTGACACAACGCATATCCATCTGGTCGCTTACACTCTTTTACTTTACGACTCTCAACGATATGCTCTTTGCTCGCCTTGTCTTTTTTTTTTTCTCGGTTCACTCAGTACACACTTGTTTCGCCTTAATGACTTTTCTTTCGCTTTGTCGCAGCGATAACAAGGCTCGACTCGTTTTTTTTATCTGCAATTTCTCTCAACATCTTTTGCGTTTCGACTTTTCTTCACATCACACTCATTTGGACTTTAATCTTCTTCACTTGTATGAAAACCACGGATAGGACATGTATGGATGGGACGGATATTTCCTTAGAAAATTTAGAAAAACAAAAAAAAAACTTGGAAAAGGGCGCAAGCCCACAAAAGGGCGAAAGCCCACCAAAAAAAAAATTAACTTCTGGTCTCCCTCTTGATGCTTGGTGAATGTGTGAATGCTCCTTCCCAATGATGATATGATATGATGTTGGACATGGACAAAAGGGCCGAAATGGATCATACCATGGGTCGCTTGGTAGTCCTGACGAGATAGCGTTTTTTGACAGAGCATAAGGGTCATCACAAAGTGAGTAAATATTGGTATAACTTCAACGTAAGCATTACAAAGATATTACGATGAGATCAAGGTAAGACTTGTGATGTGAATACTTAGAACATTACAAGTCTTACTGTGGTGTAAATAGTCTCAGTCAATTATTACATGATGTCCAGGTAAGCTTTTCCCGACCCCACGTCAAGCATACGACGACACTAAACTAAAGTTTTCCTCTAATGAACGAGACGTTTATTCCCGTGAACAATTGAGACCAATCGTCAAAGAGCAACACAAATCTCCCCTTTATTCCTCCAACAGCAACAGCCTTCAGACTCTTTCGGTCCGTCGCTCCTTCAAGAACTCCACTCTTTCGTGTCCACATGGTGACTCCTCCCTGTCGTCTCATTTTCACCAACGAGTTCGTTCGCGTGTGTCCCAAGACCCAAGAGATGAACTGACCCCCACACTCACTAACGAAAAAGAGCTCGCATTTGATGGAGCCAAGCCAAGCATCCTTGGATCTGTGACGGCTCTGATTACCTTTACTGGATTGGGAGTGGGTGATGGGTTCTAACTGTAATGAGCTGAAGCGGCGGCGCAAAAATCTCTCCCAGTCTGGGAATGCCTGATTTTTCTTCTCTCCTACATCAACAATTCCACACAGGAACGACATTTTCAACTGTTGAACGCACAGTCTCGTATTTCGAATAACGACAGATCGCGTCACCCCCTTTTTCGTCATGGGTCAACCATCTACGCAGGCGTCCAACGCCGTCATGTACCTAACTTATGGTGCATTTCTGTTCGTGATCTTCCAAAGGCGGCCCTTTTTGCGCGTACGCAGACACTCAAGCTAACGATGGACGCAGTCTTGTTGGAACAGGCATTGCCTGGAGAATGAGAAACCAGTCCAAAAAGGACTTTCTCTCTGGCAACGGAACTCAGACGGGTCAGGAAAACTTATCTCCCAGAGACTCTAGATTCCCATGAGTACTTCATGGGGCACCCTCAAGGCTCAGGTTCCTGTCAAAGAGACCACCTACTAACGTTCGGCAGCCCTTCCTCTGGCCCTCAACTTCATCGCCTCCGGTGAGTAGAGCCTCAATGAGCTCTCAATAAATCCCGGAGCGGTAGCAACGCAAAAAGAACACGGCAGCATTGCAACGATGAAGCAATTGGCTGTGAGGAAATCGATCTCACGCACGAGTATTACGACGAGCATGAAGCAGTGAAGACTGAACGAGCAGGTTCGTACCTCACAATAACGATCTTACTTCTTCTCCCCCCTCCCCAAGATGTTTCACACAACTCTGTTGCTACTAACCCTCATCCAGCTCAGCTGAAGTTACACTCAGACTGAGCTGGATTCCAATGCACCAAACCTGCTCCAGAGAGACATCTCGGGAGGGGGGGGAGGATGCGGCTCACTACGGGCGCTGAGTCGAAGCATCGTCGGCATCCAACCTCGAGGGGCATCAGTTCACACAACTGTTGCACACCTCGAGGAGATGTTGACGTGCAGAGGCAAAGCTGAGATTGTACCGTAAATACTCGATCAAGTTAATGCTTGCGTGGGAAAAGTGTTGCCGCTCCATATATCCCCCCTAACCCATCCCCTTCTCGTCGGTGACAAACTGACTCTTGTAGCTCTCGGTTCCGCCATCCTCTTCTCGTATCCTGAGCTGGCAACCATTGCTGGCGTTCAGGGCATGATTGTCTACTCGCTCTCGGCGTCTCTGCCAATCCTCATGTTTGGATACCTCGGTCCTGTCATTCGACGACGTTGTCCTGAGGGTTTCGTCTTGACGGAGTGGACGAGGCAGCGATATGGCACCTTGACTATGCTGTATCTTAGCTTCATGACGCTTGTTACCTTGTTTTTGTACATGGTTTCTGAGCTCTCTGCTATTGGACAGGTTGTCACGGCTTTGACTGGCCTCGATGGACTTCCTGTCATGATCGTTCAATGCGTCATCACCACCATCTACACCTGTGAGCCAACCCCTCTCTCATCTTGAAGCCACATTCTAACTCTTCCAGCTCTCGGTGGCTTCCGCATCTCCTTCTTGACCGATGTCATCCAGGGAGCAATGGTCATTGGCCTGGTAATCCTCGCCACCATCACCATCGGTGCAAAGACAAGCATCGACCGTAGCCTCATCGATTCTTCCGGCCTCCTCAAGGCGAACCTCCTCGGCTGGCAGCTCCTGTACATCTTCCCCGTTGCCATCCTGACCAACAGCTTCTTCTTGTCTTCGCTCTGGCTGCGCACATTTGCTTCCAAGACGGACAAGGATCTTCACGTGGGAACCATCATCGCCACTGGTGTTGTTCTGTGCGTTCTCACGCTCGTGGGCTCTACTGGTCTCATTGCTATTTGGTCTGGAGCTCTGCAGGGCGATGAGATTGCTTCATCGGGAGCCATTGCCTTCTTCGCCCTTTTGGAGCGTCTCCCCAGCTGGGTCGTTGGCATCGTCCTCGTCATGGTCGTAACCCTGAGCACAGCTGCCTTCGACAGTCTTCAGTCCGCCATGGTCTCGTCCGCCTCCAACGATCTCTTCCGCAACAGGCTCAACGTCTGGTTCATCCGAGGCGGTGTTGTCCTCATCATCATCCCCGTCATCGTGCTCGCCCTCAAGGCCCCCTCGATTCTTCAGATCTACCTCATCACTGATCTCATCTCTGCCGCTACCGTCCCCGTCCTTTGCATCGGTCTCATCAAGAGCTGCTGGTGGTGGCGTGGCTTCGAGGTTGTCGTTGGCGGTCTGGGTGGTATCTTCACCGTCTTCCTCTTCGGTCTTGTCTATTATGGCAATGCTCAGGAGGCTGGTGAGCTTCTGCTCCTTCAGAATGGTCTGTACGGAAACGACTGGAGCGCTTTTGGTGCCTTTGTTGCTGCCCCCGTAGGTGGTATCCTCTGGGGCGTTGGTGCTCTCATCCTTCGTCTCTCTGTCCAGTTCGTGATGGCCAAGGTCCGAGGACACCGTTTCGATGCTTTGGATCGTCCCATTGAGCGATCTGAGAGCCGGGAGACTGATGAGCCTGCTGAGAACCTCGTCTCTGCCACGACTGGCAAGTTCTTCTAGACATGTCCCCATGAGATGTCTTTAGATACTGTCGCTTCTCACAACGACTTGTCTGGTTCTGTCAGCCAACCCTCCCGCAGAGTGGTACACTTGACAAATATTACCTCTCTTCATATCACCTGAGGAACCTCGCTTCTTCGTGGACGTCGGCTGCTTTTTACACAAGGCAAATACCCAAAGTTGAATTGGAGAAGTACTATCTATGTACTGACGTCCGTTCGCCGACCTCCATGCTATTCTATAGTACACAGATATAATCCTCGTACAATATACACTCTCGTTTTACACGTTACTCTTGCTCCTTGACTCGTGATCCCATTCCTCGGCTGGAAACCAGGTCATTCGGCCTTGATATCAGTACAACTGCCTTCCTACTCTTACTTTTTGCTTGGTCCAGTCCATCCCGCTCGCTTGGCCTGTTCCACGTTGATCCAAGCCTGCTCCTCCAGATAACCCTCGAGAGTCGTAGCAGGGACTGTACCCCATATACGCCAAGATCCGGACTGATAACTCTTCTCGTTGACCTGCCGCGACAGAGCCACATATTCAATCTTCTCCTGCACCTTTGTGCTTCCCGGGATCAGCTCTCCAGTAGACTTCTTGTGCTTTGACGCTCGCTGCGTAGACGCAATCGCAATGACGGCCTGCTCGGTCGAGTTTTCCTTGTCGTACGGGTTCACTGAGTGCACCTGGTGGGCGACGACGCGAGGGTAGAAGAGGGTCTTGTTGAACTTGACGAGCTCGAACGAGGTGCGCTCGGTAGGGTTGCGGCGGTCAATGGCGGCTGTGAGCTTCTTTGCGAATTGGCCGAGGCAGAGAGAGTTGATAGCAGCCTTGTCGCCAGCCGCGAAAGCCGTCAGCATCTCGGTGTACATGACCTTGGCTGTCGGTGCGATCTTGCCGCGGGCGGCCTTCCACTTGGGTCGGGTCGTCCAGTCGGGCATGGACTTGAGCTTGAATTGAAGAACGGAGAGGGTTTCAATGCCCCATTGGCGTAGGCGGTACCACGAGTAACGGAGGAAGTTGGTGCCGCCGGGGTATCGAGAGAGGGGGAGGGGGATGAAGGTGCCTTGAGTTGAAGTTAGACTTGCAGTGATTCACAACCTCAATTGGAGAGGGTATATGATCAACCCACCAGGAAACAAAGGTCCTCCTCCTGCCCTAAAGTATTCATCATTCGCCCTCTTCTGCATAACAGACATTGACTCAGATGCCATCTTCTTCGACTCTTGACGAGCAGTCTTGTCCATCTCCCGCACCATCTTTGCCCTCGAGGCATGGCAGAGTACCGCGCAAACTGTGCACCCACCGTCCCCATGACGCCCCTCCTCAGGGCGCCTCTCCTCAGGGCGCCTGGTCGCAGCGCCATCGTCGACGAGGCAGGCATTTATTTGTCTGAGCACCAATTGAGCCGGCGCAAGGTCATCATCCGGGAGCTGGGTGCTCTGATCGGCGGGCGGAACTTCGCTATCGGCTCAGAAGAATTTCTTGGGCCGGTGTCGGAGAAATGATGTGCCGTGGTCCGACCATGTGCGAAATGGGACGATTTTGGAGGGTGGCACGCGGGTGAGGAAACAGAAGGTATACTCTTTCTACTTGACCCTTGTGATATTTCAAGATAAAATATGCTAACAATGTTTGCCATGTTCGCTTATGATTGAACTCTCTTCACAGGTGGATAATCTCACGCCTTTGTGCTGCGTCTCGTTCCTTCCTTGACTGGGGTGGGTGTCACTGATTCACACATCCTAGCTTGTGTTAACCTTCAACGGCTTTTCGAACTCATCAACCACATCACGCTGCACAACCACCTCTTCTCCGAGCAAAGGTGCAGTCGCAAGGCTTTAACCGTTGCTTCTGCCTCTAACTCATGTCCCGCGACTCTCGGTGAGCCAATTGGGCTCTGCGACGAACCTTGCGACGAACCTTTGCCTTCAGACTCGCCCATCATGAGAGCGACGCAAACCCTCTTCTCGAGGAACTTCTTCGGGCGGAGCATGGATGAGCTCCGGCGGCGAACACAGATCGGTATTTGCTCTTCCCTCCAGCTTCTGTTCCTCTAGTTAACAAACTACAGCCGTCTCCTTCGAGGCCATCAAGGGTGCCACGAAGCCCAAGCCCCTCTATGACTTCAACACCTCCACCAACGTCCGCGACTGCATCGTCATGACCGACAAGACCATCGGCGGCTTCTCCGACAGCAACTTTGACCACGCAACCTCGACCGACCCGAAGGAACCCTCCTCCTACGCCCGCTTCCACGGCTCCATCTCTACACGCCTCCCCGCCGACAAGCCCAAGATCCAGCGCACTGGGTTCGCCGGCTTCCGAACCCCCGATCAGCGGCCTACGGTGTTTGGTCGATCGATGTGGGATATTGATCCCTTCCTCTACCTTGCGCTGCGAGTCAAGTCGGATGGCCGCAGTTACTTCGTCAACCTACAAACCGAGAGTGTGGAACCGTCAGATCTACACCAGCACCGACTATTCGCCAAGCGGCCAGGTCAATGGGAAACGGTGCTCATCAAGTGGAACGACTTTGTGCGAACGAACCACGGTTTCGTTGTTGAGCCTCAGACTGAGATGCTGAGGCAAAAGGTTCTGAGTGTGGGCGTTGGACTGACGGATCGTGTGGAGGGGCCGTTTGAACTTTGCATCGAGAGAGTATGGGCTACGAATGATGTGTCAGAGGCCGAGGTAGGAGCACCGGCCAGTGAGGCACCAGCAGAGAGGGCGCCAGCAGAGGGTGGGTTGAGGAACAGAAAGGGTGAAAATGTACGATGGTAGACATCAGGAGGTGGAACAAGTATTACGTGGGACAGCCACGACTGGTAAGGAACGAGGCATTACACATGTATCATGAATTTCATGCTCTTGAATAAGAGTACCCCTGAGGGCTGGTTCATATTTCACTTGTCCTTGTACAAATAAATAGTATAATCGACTCCTAAAGATGCTCCCCACTGTGTTCGGAATCATTGTGAACAGCTATGTCCTGTCCTGGGGGCAACTAATTTTTCTAACCCCCCTTGACTCCGTCAACGATCCAGATCTTCCTAGATCTATACCAGATACCGGTCCGACTAACCGTCCCAAACCTCCGTACGTTGACCCGCCCCGGCCCGCTAACTCATTGCCGTCATTGAAGCCGCGGTTGTTCAACGAGATCCAGCGGCTCCTACCCTCCTCGTAGGAGTCTCGACCAGCTCCTTGGGGCTTGTCTGCAGGACCAAAGAGGCTGGCCGTGATGAGTTTCTTCTAGAACCTTAGAACCTCAAACGATGTCAGTTGGGTGGCTTAGGCGTGTGTGCTTCCGTCTTGGCTATTGAAGCATCATTCGAGTAGACCGGCGTTCTTCTTATGGTGGCCATTACAGAAAGACGAAGACAAAGGCAGTGATAGCAAACCAGAGGAGCAACGCAGGGCTTGCTCCCTCCGAGGGTTGATAACTGCATCTTTTGATGTTGCGGCTGATGGCCTCTTTTGAGTTGTCATTGATGATAATAAGAACAAGATGTTCCCCTTCGCCACTATCCATGCTATACCATGCCATGCCTTGATCATCATCACACATCACGCCCCGATACTAAGAGCTGCAGCCTTCTTCTGTAGTGCTACATACTCCGCCGCGTAATCTACCGCCAGGGCCATGTCCCCAGAGAGCTTCATGATCATGGCCTTCTTCGCCGTCATCTGGCATTGCATGGCCATGTCCTCAATTTGCGAGTACTGGTCCAAAGACTTTTGTACAGCCTCGACGGCTTTGGTCATGTATTCCATCCGCTTGGTCGACTTTGGCTCACACTTCCCTGCAAGTCCCATATTTGCGTCAGCCAGGTAGCTGTAGAGCTGGCCGGATAAGCTCGCCGTATCGCACTCGAGAGACCGAGGTATCACGGCCACAAGCAATTGCGAAGCTGCTTCAAACTCGCTGAGTGAAACGAGGATGTTTGATACAGCGCCGATGGCTTCCCAGAGACCTTGGAGACTGCGAGCTTCCCAAGAGATGCTTGCAGCTCGCATAGCAGCAGTGAAGCCCCTCTGCGTTCGGCCACACTTATCCAGAAGAGAGGCCTTCAGTAGTAGAAGTTTGACCATGAGAGCCACGTCTCGTCGTTCTTCCTGTATCTGTGACATGATGCGATCAATCTTGGCAAAGGCTGCTTGAAAGTCGCCTCGCCGAATGAGGTAGTCGACATGGAGACTGTCAACGGTGAATGCCATGTCGGGTTCCAGGTCATCATCCCTAGACTGAATGATTTGAGATATAAGTTGATCAGCCCCTTCGAGGTTATTGTGATGTAGATCTCTCTTGAGTTTGATGATGCCTCGGTACTTGTGCCAGTATTGACTTGGCTTCCATGATCTCAACGAGTTCTCTTCCAACACCTCCAGTTTCTCCAAAGCTTCGTCGTATCTTCCCTTCTCTGCGAGCATCATTGCAAGTCGGCAGCTAAGTTTGAGCTCGTCGTCAAAAACCGAATGCCGTGCATGGCATCTCAGAAAAACCTCACATGCCACCGACGACAGACTCGAGACACCAAGACGATCCCATAGAGCTGCCGAGAGTGCGAGGTGGGAGCCAAACATGTTCTTCATGTTTCTCACCATGGCAATGTGAGAACTTCGAACCATTGACTCCATTGCCGCAGCCACGCTGTCGCCGTTGATGATCCCGAGCTTTGCCTCGCTGAGGAGAACAGCGCTCCATAGGGTCCACATGCCTGTTTCTTTCGACTTGACTCGGAGGAATGCGAGGTTGTCCTTACCTGTGCCCAGCATGCTATGAGACACAAGGTCACGAACAAGATCGGGGTGGGCACGGCCAAAATGGAACAGCCAATTGAGAGCAAAGTTGAGGCAAGGCATGTCTCTGTTCTCTCGTGCCGTCGATACAGTTTCGAGCATGGCTGTCAGGGCCTCTCGGTGGCAGCCAAAATCGGCCTGGAGAACAGCAAGGTTCATGAGAGCGTATTGGTAGTAGGAGCGATCTCTGTTGGACATGGTGTAGTCGAAATATCGATGAAGCAGGTCGAACGCTGTAGGATAGTCTCCTCCTCTCCAGGCGTCAAGGAAACTATGACTATTAGATATAGGTTCGGCGACATAAAGGGGCTGGACCTACTTGAGGTAGTGTGTAAGACTGGGCTTGATGCAACTGTCCTTGAGCAAGTCGTGAAACTGATGTCGAATCTCGACTGGTATCCGGTTCCCATACTCTGTTGCATATAAGCAAGAGTCTCCGAACTGGGGGGTTACACTTACTCTGTACTTGTTCAATCTGGAACTCGAGCAGACTCCCGATGTCATCGGCACTCACGGGGACCGTACTACTCTGATCCCCAGTGAGCATGTCACCGTACGCCACCGAGGCCAGGCCCATGACGCTCTGGTGATCCCAATCCTCTTGCTCACCCATCAACAAGACATTGTCGAAGCTCATCCGCCCAAAGCCCGGGATTTTGCGCTTCATGTGCTGAGCCGTAGGCTGTCGATATCGTACAAAGTTCTTCCAAAGTTCGGTGCAGTCATGGAATCGAAGCCGATGGTACTCTAGCCGTGACCGGCGGACAAATTTCCCGAAGGGCGAGTTTGGTGTGAGCTTGACTCCTCCCTCATCTTCAACGGGAAGGCCTACTTCGGCAAGTCTTTGTTTCTCCTCCTTCGTCTTGGTCAGCAGACGAGAGAGATGGTCAAAGAAGTCGTGCAATGCATCGAGGCAGTTGATGTCCCAGAGTTTTCCTAGAAACTGATCCCATAATCTCCGTCCAGGCATGCCCATCAAAAAGGGATAGCTGCCGAGTAGCTTCTCAAAGTCCTTGATGCTGATGATGAGGTTGACCGTCCGCTCTGCCTTGCCCCATCTCTCAGCCTGGTCTGCAGAGACACTATTGGGAGCGAAGTCCGTGAGGTGGTTGTGGACAAAGGAGAGGACTGGGAGGATCGCATCACTTGGCACAGCTCCTTCGACGTAGAGCTCCACGAGGACGAGCAGGCCAATCTTGGCCGGGTTGAGAAATCGAGCCATCCTTGCGCAACATCAAAGATGCGAAGCTGAAAGGATGGGTTTGTAGATGAGTTGGAGGAGTTAGGTTTGAGTCAAGTGTGTACACGCGATGGGAAGTGATGATGTTGCTCTACACCCCGTCGCGCCTGCCTGCCTGCCTGCCTAACTGTCAATCAGGAAGGACCCCCAAGTGAATGGAAGTTTGTCTACCTCTACGGGAGGCCTCGGCCTTGATATCGATGCTCAAAGAGTCAAACACTCATAGACAGAGTCCCTTAGACAGATTCAGGCATCTCATGCCTGGCACGCGCGCTTGGGTGTGTTGATGGGTCGCTTGGCGGTTCGTGGTTTGGTCGGCTGTTCTTCGGAAAATGCCGGAATGACACAATCCAAGGTGGGCAGATGCATCGTTGGACAAGACTTGAGGGGTCTGATATCATCGGCCAGCAGTGCAAATTCAACGTTCAATTGGCGTCCATGTCAATCAAGACCCTCCTGGAGCTGTGCGAAGCTCGAGAGCTTTCAGTTCCTCATCCAGGGTACGCATTGGGAACGCCCACAATGGTACCAGTGAAAGGCGAGGCATTACTCATCATTGACAATCTCACATCACCGCCCAACACAGTCTCACCAAGGCACACAATCTCAACAATCAGTCAATTCGAGTCTAGGGAACATGTACAAGTATCTCCGGGAGGAGCTGTCCGTCAGTTGTCCAACACATGACCAGTCTAAAGATCTGCTTAGGAGACCTTGTCCTTGTTGTGGTAGTTGACGCTCTCGTTCCAGCTGTGGCAAGTTAGCAGTTTGTTCTCGGCATTCTACGGCAAGTGTGAAGCTCCATTGGTTGAAGCTAACGTCGAGTTCAAGCTTCACAGAGCTCTTCCAATGTCGAGGTTCATCGCTCGGGAAGTCGTGGTAACTTACAAGAGAGTCTGTGACATTGTTAGCATTGTGCAATTGACCCGTACGAATCCCAACTGACCTTGTCGCCATCACCCCACTGGTAGTTCTTGGAGCGGATGTTCTGGTAGGGGTACTCGGTGCGCTCCTCCAGAGGAGGCATGTGGTTCCAGTGGTCCCAGTGCTCGTTCCAGAGCCAGTAGGCGTTGGCACCGGACAGGGCGAGGGCGGGGATGACGCCGCTTCCATATTGTTAGCTCTTGTTCGTACCAATGCATCGCGGCCGTGTCGTCTTCAGCTTCCGATCCTCCGAAATCGATGCTCGGCTCGTAATTCACTCAATTCTCGGGTCGGGACATACAAGATGGAGATCTTCTTCCAGAGCTCTGCTAGCCGTCAGTAATCATGCCCAATGCATCCAATTGACCCGGTCCGCAGTCGTCGGCGACTCACCAGTGGTGCCCTTGGCGTGGTCCTTGATGTGCTGGCGCTCCTTGATGAACTCGTTCTCGGCGGTGCTGGCGAAGCGGCGCTGGGCAGGAACGCGGAGCTGCGCGGAGACGCGCGATGCGGTGCGGGTGAACTGTCGGACGGCAGACATGGTGAACGTTGTTGTTCGTTCGGTTGACGGGTTGATGGTTACAAGCCAAGTTTGTGATCAGGTCATTCTTGGACGAGCTCGGTTAGAGCCGCCAATCAGTGCTGCCTCAATTGTAAGGTTCGAATTTTTCTCGCGGGTGACCGAAGCCACGTGATCGCGCGAGGTAGGCGCGAATTGAGGTGCAACACCACGCGGTGGAGCTCCTGCGTCATTGTAGTCAGCAGCCGCGATCTTCAACCCTCACGCGAGCGATCTTGTCAAGATCACGACTTCGAGCCACTTCGTTACCGCGATGCGTTGAGTTTTTATCTCTCTCGTGGTCTTTTTCTCCCTCTCGTACACATCTAGGCTTCTTCAGTCCTACCAATTTGCCCTTGTTCGCAACTTACTACGTAATTGGGCTGAGTTTCCCCTGTTCCTCCATTTCCACATCATCCGAAAACGCTGGAGATGATGTGCATCACAAGGGTAACTCCCATCACACACCCTTCAGAGACTCTACTGTGAAATATACTCCTCGACACTCGAATTGAGCATTTCCACAATGGCGTTCCGCCTTACAACATGGAATGGTGAGACTCCTCTCGTGCGCAAAGATTCACTCACTTACACATCCACAGTCAACGGCATCAGGTTCGTGGTTCGTCGCCAAGAGGCTGCAGAGCTCTAATATCTCTCTGTCATCAGGAATCCTTTTGGTTATCAGCCTTGGAGAGAAAAGCGAACCTTCCAAGTCAGTCTTGCCCCTACACTGTCATCCTTTCCCCTCAGTTTGGGCTCCTTCTCCCTTCAAAACAGCAACGGTCTAGATACGACCCCAATATCAATGGTCTCGTGAATGTATAGGATAGTACACGAGTTAGATCCAAGCCAGGACCTAGATGGTGCTCAGGCTAGAATCTAGATAATGCTCAGGCGAAACCTTGGACGATGCTCAGACAAGATCTTAGACTGTGGCCAGATAATGGCAGGGATTATACTCAACCCAGGACACAGGTGATGCTCAGCGTAGAGCTTAGATGTTTCCTAGGCACAGATCTAAGTAGTGCTCAGGCTTAGTCCTGGATGATGCCGAGGCTGTGATTCAGATCATGCTGAGACTGGGACGATTTAGACGATGCTGAAGCTAGGACCTGGGTCACGTCTCGTTTGAACAAGTACAAGTGTTGACACTCTTCACAGGCCATGTTCGATATCTTAGAAGCAGATATCGTTGTCATGCAAGAGACCAAGATCCAGCGAAAGGATCTACACGATGAGATGGTACTCGTCCCTGGCTGGGATGTCTTCTTCAGTTTGCCCAAGCACAAGAAAGGTACGGCTCTCGCCCTTCGAGCTTCCAAGATCAGTAACTAACTAGCTCAAGGATACTCCGGCGTCGCTATTTACACACGAAACTCCAAGTGTGCCCCGATCAGAGCCGAAGAGGGTGTCACCGGTGTCCTTACAGCCCCCAAGTCCACGACCAAGTTTCGCGATCTCCCTCCCGACCAGCAAATCGGCGGCTACCCTCGGCCAGGCCAGCTCGACGGCATCATCGATGAAGCCACTCTCGACTCCGAAGGCCGCTGTGTGATTCTCGAGTTCCCGGGGTTTGTGCTCTTTGGAGTGTACAGTCCTGCCAACCGTGATGAGTCTCGCGATGACTTTCGCTCAGGTTTCTTCCAAGCACTCGATGTTAGGATACGAAACCTTGTATCAGAAGGCAAGCAGGTCATTCTCACGGGCGACTTGAACATTGTTCGCTCTGAGATGGACTCGACCAACGTCGCCGAGATGTTGCGCAAAGAGGACATTGCCTTGGATGACTGGTTGAACATGCCCGTGCGACGCATCTTCAACCAGCTCATCTATGAGGGGAAGGTAGTTGGGGAGAGAGACGAAGGCCGCGAGGAACCTGTTCTCTGGGATCTGTGTCGTTGCTTTCACCCAGAGCGAGCAGGCATGAATACCTGCTGGGATACCAAGCGCAACACACGGCCTGCCAACAACGGCAGCAGAATCGACTACATCTTGTGCAGCGACGGCATCAAGGATTGGTTCACCTTTTCCAACATCCAGGAAGGCCTCATGGGCTCTGATCACTGTCCCGTATTCGCGACATTCGCTGACAAGGTGACTGTGGAAGGCAAGGAGCGGGCACTGTTGGATCTCCTGAATCCCTCTGGCATGTTTCGAGATGGCGAACGTCAGCGTGACTGGAGCTCCAAGGACCTCCTCCCTTTGTCTGCGAAGCTTATCCCAGAGTTTGACCGCCGGCAGAGCATCCGCGACATGTTCACAAAGAAGACGGGCCCAAGCCTCTCCCGACAAGACTCGGTCAGCACAGATGCGCCCGCAAGGCCCTCGAGCTACGCAAATAGCTACACACCTGCAGCTTCGACGGAGCTTGACCAGGTCACAGGCTCACAGACCAGCATCGCCTCTGCGTCCAGGCCCGATACCCTCGAGACCACCAGCTCCAGCCAGCCCCGATCCCAGCCGAGCACGAAGAGACCTGCAGAGACCACAAGTACGACATCAGCACGATCCCTCAAGAAGGGCAAGACTACGACAAGCTCCAACGACGCCAAGAACAAGCCGCTGGCCCCGGGCCAAAGAACCCTGCAGGGTTTCTTCAAGCCCAAAGCACCAGCCTCCCAGACCGACAAGCCAGAGCGAGTGGCAACGAGCTCTACGCCATCTCCAACAAAGAAACCGACAGGGTCGGCAAACACACGAGCCAGTCTACAGGGGTCGTCATCCTCATTGTTTGCTCCCACACCAGGAAGGATGCCCGAAGATAGCAAAGCCACCACCGACGGCGAGTCTTCTGACAAAGTGTTTGACCCCATCGAGGCCAAAGAGTCGTGGTCAAAGCTGCTGGGCGGCAAGAGGGTAGCACCCCGATGTGAACACAATGAGCCCTGCATCAGCCTGACCACCAAGAAGCCGGGCGTCAACTGCGGTAAGTGAGTCAACGGTTACTATCCTACGACGTGCATGCTGTGGCGTCCTCGTTACACAACGTCGCGGGTACACGGCTGCAGGCGGACACAAGGTCAAACTCTGAAGCTAATCTTGATTACAGGTCGATCATTCTACATTTGCCCACGGCCGCTGGGTCCGTCTGGAGAGAAGGAGAGGGGGTCTGAATGGCGGTGCGGTACATTCATCTGGAGCAGCGATTGGAACGGGCCATGAGATTTGGGATGCCGGTCACTGTTGACAGGCATTTATGTATTTCTACGGACTACTGGCTAGGGTGGAGGCATGGTAATGAACTCCTTGTGTTACATCAGAACAGTATCCAAAAGATGCAGCCGGGTTCAAGTACCTGAACGCAGTCAACGACGTCAAGATGCCTGCCTGCCCTAAACATAGCCAAGAAACTTCAAGATACCTGCCCTCAACACAATCAAGACTCTTGAATATGCTTTCCTAAACACAATCAAGACTCTTCAAGATACCTTCCTAATCGCAGTCAAGGAACTTCAACACACCTGCCTAACCACAGTCAAAGAGTGTGTGCGTGGTTGCTACGGTGATCTCAGAGCTCCCAAGGCAACAACACATATCGCGCGGGCAGACAGATAATTCAGTGAACGACCTCTTTTTTGATCTTCACCCCGGAGCAACGCAGAAGCGAAGCCGGTCAACTACCTAGGGGCATTGCTGCCCAGGACTAGCTACTTGATTCCCAGAGTGAAAGACCACGCATCCTCAAAATATAACCATCGCAGAACCTTGCAGACAAAGGTGGGATCTTAAGCTGTGCTACCGCCCTCGGTGTCCCCCTCCGAGCGACCAGGAATGCCACAGTTCGCAGCAAACCCACACGTAGAGGAAGGTACAATGCGATACCATCCGCTACCCACCGCGGGTATCATTAAATCAAATTGCACAAATCTTTCTATCCGTAACTCCTTGTAAACGAGGTCAGATGGGTTCCTTGCGGATGGTCAGTCGCTATTCTCAGTTGGTATGATCTTGACTTACCCTCAAAACGGATTGTTGTCTTGGCCAAGCTCAGACGTTGTTCTGCTGCGTCTGGCTGGTCTGGCCACCCAGAGCCTGAGGAGCAGCCTGGACAGCCTGAGGAGCAGCCTGGACAGCCTGGATAGGAGCCTGGACAGCCTGGATAGGGGCCTGAGAGGCAGCCTGGTTGGCCTGGACTGCCCGACCAAGAGCGGTGGCAGCGGAGGGGTTGGCGCGGCGACGTCTCTCGGAGGGTCGGCGAGGTCGATACTGGTAGTCGGGGTGCTTCTCGTAGTGAAGACGCTTCACCTCATCGGCACGGACCTTGTACTCAGCGCGGATGGCACGGGACTCCATGTTCCAGCAGCGGCCCAGGATCTGAGCTAAAGAAAAACATGTTAGCTGATGTTCAGGACAGGGTGGGGAGAAGGCTCACAGATCTCATTGTTGGTGATGTTAGGCTTCATGGACTTGACAAGGTGGTGACGCTCCTTGCGGTACAGAATGTACGCGTTGGGGGGTCGGGGAATCTTGACTGGGGCACCCTCAGGGCGAACCATCCAGAGGGCCTCGCCAGCTCCGGTGGGGTTGACAAGCATGCCGGGACCAGCAGTCAGGGCGCGAGGGGTACCGAGGTAGACATAGTTGGCACCGTTGCCATCACGGGCATACAGGACAGGCTCATGAATCTCAGACCTACCTGAGTTAGCCATGATCAATTGGAAGACGGACGGTGGGTGATCTTACATGAGCATGCAGGCGAGGAAAGCCTTGGCACCATCGTCGAGGGCGTTGTAGTGTTCTTGATGGAGGGTAAGAATGTTGCCCGTGTCAGAGGAGAGCCCAGCCTTGAGCATCTCCCAGAGAGTGGTAAGCTCCCCCATGTCCACCTGGGTGACGACCTGGACGGGAATCACTGGGGTTGCTGCAACAAGGTCGTTGGCGCTCATGATGATGGTGATGGTGAGGGGATGATGTGGGAGGAGTTCTGTGGATTCTGAGGTTGTTTAAGGACAAAGGTTGAAAACCAAATCTTGGTGATGCGAGGAAGAAAAAAAAACTTGCTCGGCCGCTTCAGAGTTGGATTTTGTAGGCAGCGACTGAGTCCGATTTTGGCAGAAAAGAGATTCTACCTATTGATGCACTGAAGTGGGGCATAGGCACAGTCGTTTGTAACTGACAGTACGTACCTTTCTCAGATTCCCCTCAGATCTCTCTCAGATTTCTTTGTTCACCTATGGCCCGTGCGTCGAACTCTCTAGCGCAAACTGTGGGTCCATATCCCTCGCTCAAGTCGAGCACTGTGCGAGTTCATTCTGTGGAGTCGGGAATGTGGCAGGATTCAGAAGTAGACTGCCCAAGCTGCCAAGTCATCCACACAATGTTTATGTACGTAAGACATCTATCCCATCCCGTAGCCGCTTTAGCTGACACAGAGAGGAAGCCAGGCATGTTCCATCCACCATCCCAAAGTCATTCAAAACTTGATCACTCCAACGCTCATGCATGCAAGTGAACGGCCGGGGATCAGGGTCACTTATCCAAGCCCATGTCATTCCCGACCATCGTTTGAATTCATACGTATATGGTATATCTGGACTCTTTGTCTTGCCCACAAGCCTGATATTTGGCCATATCTCAGATTTCTGTCGCTTCCAAGTCTTAAATGCCAAAGCAATCACAGTCCTTTTCCCACATCATTCTGCCAATAGGCCCCTTCCATGGGGCATAACACTCCTCAGCCATATGGGATTTTGGGGCACATGAACATTGGCAACTCTTTTGGTGAAACATGGTACTCTTCAAAGGTTTTTCGCGGTTGATAGGTACGAGAATGTTGGTCAAATTCAAACCAGGTCTCAATTGTGTGGGGACAAGAATGTGAAGATTGGTCCTCTGCAAGGATTCACAGGTGAGGTAAAGAGCGAGCGCAATAACTCAAAAACGCAATTTGTCTAGTTGTGTATCCTCTGCATTGCCATCGGGTCAAAGTCCAGCTCTAGATTGCCCACCCCCCTGTCGGACGTGCGCCGCCACTAACCTGGGCAGTTCCGAGCCAGTAGGTACTGTACCTCTGAGTTTGACGGAGCACTCCAGAGTCCAATTAACAAACATGGGTCTATTCATGGTTACATGGCCAAACTCAGTGGGGTGCCAAGGCGGACAGGTATCATCTAGTTCATGTCGCTGGCACCCTTTTGGGGCGTCACATGGAATGCTGTTGGCACTTCCTCCCATAATTGCTTTCTCATAAACACCTCGTACTTGTTTCTTTATATTTTCCACCCTCGAGAATAACCTACTCCAACTTTCTCTATCTTTCCTCTCAAGCCAGACGCAGCCTATTACCTGGAATTATCAAGATTCTTCCTTTCAACCCCTCGATCATCACCATGAATCCTGAACCCACTCTCCCCAGAGCTGTTCACCGGGCTCCGTCAGGTCGAACACCTAAATTTCCACCTCGCGCCACAAACGCAGATATCAAAGCGCTGTTGACTGGTCCAGCTCTTCGTCATCTTGAACCTCAACCTGGCGGGAGGTGGACGCTGGAATCACGAGCGCATGAAACCATTCTTGTCAAGTACTCGACGAGCGATGGTATCGACCTTTTGCGTACCACTATACATCTCGCCGCTAATCCAGAAACCGCTGCTGATCTTTGCTGGCAACATGTTTATGGCTACACTCCAGGTAAGTGGTCCATTGATCCAGTTCTTTTCAACACCAACTCATACTCTGAAGGGCAAATGATCGTACCAAACGTCCTACATACTTCTCCTGAAGGCCAGGCTCTCACTTCTTTTGAGGTGAGGTTCATGAATCCAGAGGCGCCAGATCAACCTCATGTCTATGGTCAACCACATGTCGGTAGCAACATCCACAACACCATGCCACCAACTGGCGGGCCCCAACCGGGCTGTATCTCAGCTGAAGCACCCATAATGCACCCGATCCCACAGCTTCTCCCCCCTCAACACATTCAGATGGTGGACGGTATTGAGGATCATCGCCCACTGATGCAGCATGCTGCAGATGTACCTGCGAGCTGGACCCTCTTCGATGCTTCCATGGCCCAGCCATTCCAAGCCTTTCCGGCCAGCAGCGGCCCTATGCATCAGGTTGAGCCAGGCAATTGTGTGTTTTGGGATTGGGCAGTGCCTGAAGACATGCATGCCGAAAACGAGTGGCAATCATTTCTTTCACATCCCTCATGATTCTGGATATTTTGTGTGTTCTCTTCTCTAAGGAGAAAATCAAGTTATAGCATGGCCCGTGATTGGTTGTGGTCATTTGATTTTAAATTAGCAATGAGTTAACTACGACGCGTGATCCTCTGCTGAAGCTCTGCAGCGATGTTAAACAAAGTGATCCTGTAGAGAGATATTTTGATGTGGTAGACAACGTTATCATGAAGCCAGGGCTGCAGACCAAACCGCAGGCGGTTGGGACTTCCAGCAGCCAACCAACGACCTTCGTAGCAGCGAGGGAACCTGAGTGCTAGTCCACGCTAGTGGGCGTGCACAGTTTGCGCACTATGCTGCTGTTGGCGTCGATGAGACTGTCTGATAACGAGGCTATTCCATATCAGGTTAGAGTATTAACCCTCCCGTTTCAAAGTTCTAGAGCCACCCCTCAGTGAATCATTGCCAAGAAACAAATGCAGCTACCTAGGTACTCAGGCGACGGGAGATGTGAGGTGCAAGTGAGGTGGAGGTGAAGGGAAGGTGAGAGGAAAATGCAGTCCTTAGTTGCCTGTGCCAGCCAGCTGTCAGAAACTGTGCAAGTCCAACGCAGAACCAAGTTTGAGCCCAGCGTGCCACGAGGGTTCATGTCAAACATCACCAACGCGAGTGGAGTCGAGGGCCCTAAGCCTCCGAACGCCATGCGCCTGGAAACCCCCAAACGCATGTGCCTGGCAGCCCGCCAGGGTCCGGATCCCCCACACCGATCAGCCCTACTGTGCGACAGCGAGCCAGGGACAGACAAGGATTCCATAGATGGCACTAAGGCGGAAATGGTTTGGTGCGGCCAGAGCCCAGAGACTGAGAAACCACGGACCAGGCATCTTTGGAGGGTTGGCTCACAGGCTTTAGTTGCGTTCCTTGTCGTTTACGGCTGTATTTTTTCCGTT
>NIZV01000484.1:0-20818 GCA_003947045.1 Fusarium ambrosium
TCTTATAAGCTATAAGTAGCTATAAGGCTTAAAAAGGCTATTATATTAGTATTAAAATATAATACTATAATATATTAGAAATATATTCTTTATTATAGTTTAAGTCGGGATACCCGATGACGAAGATCAATGAATAAGGAGTGTCTCTCCGATGTTCCTTCTGAACTTGATGCTGCGTTGGAGTGGAAATTCGCCATTTCTGAGCAAGAAGCCCCTGAACGAGATCCCGTTCTGAAGAATTTGAGAATCGGGTACGAACAAAGTCAGTCAGCGTCTATGCCTAGGGAGCAACGCAAGAGGGTCAGACTGCTGGACCATATCCACCACACATTGGCTTTCAGTGTCTTTGATCAGAAGCCACGGAGATTTTGCCCGAATGGAAGTATTGACACACTCATCACTGAGAAATCAGTAACGAGTGAGCTTTGGGCCAAATCATCCCCGCAGGCTCATCAACTAACGGAAGTGGAAGGTTTGGCTGAATTCATTTCGGTCTCTGCAAAGAAGTTATTTGCTATTCTCGTCTTGAATGGCTCTCATGGTCAGCTCCTGAAGAGAAGGATGGAGTTTTTTAGGGAAAAAGACATCACTGATCTTAGCCTGCCCCTCCATGAATCGTGGTGGGACGACAACTACTGGCATGGAGCCAGCAGAGACAGGAGTAGGAGCATCGATGAGAGTAATTATGATTCTGGCGGCAGCTGTGAGAATGAGGAGTTATGGCCATTATCCAGGGTTGAGCGCTTTTGTCATGCCCAACGATGGTTTTTGGTTCCAATCTTTTCAGATACCGGGCTCAGTTATGATTTCGAGGCAGACACCATCCTCCCATTCACGGAGAGAGAACACAACGTTAACCATGGCGGATTTGAGCGTATTACCCGGTATAGAATCCACGAAAGGCACATCGATCAACAGACTACGGTGAGTAGCAAGCATCAAGACTAGAGCTTGATGAATCAACATGCTGACGACCCCTGACACAGGATGATGGCCGTCCGTACTACGTTGCTGTGCAAGAAGCTTACGAAAACATCTTGGAAAAAGACCCTGCCTGGGAGAGCCAGATACAAATGCTCTCTCGCATGAACTCGCTCGACCACGAGCACATTGTTCGGTTTCTTGCTGCATTCCGAAGAGGTCAGAAGGGGGGGCACTTGATCTTCGAATGGGCCAGTGGTGGAATCTGAGAAACTTATGGCGCACTTTCCATCGGCCAAGGTTAACCTCAGGGCTAGTCAAGGCAGCGTTTCGCCAAATGGTTGGACTTACCAGCGCCATTCACAGGGCCCATTATCCTCCACAGTCCCGTCCCTCCCGCCATGGTCACTTGAAGCCCGAAAAGATCTTCTGGTTCAACGACGACAATGACACTAAGATTGGAACGCTAAAGATTAGTGGTTGGGAGTTTGGGGAAGGGGCAAGACGCACGATTGGTCTATGGGTCGACGAATTCGAACGAAAGCATGGCACGCACGGGGCTCGACGGTATGAAGCACCAGAATTGGCCACCGATATAGGGCCCTTGCAGAGTCAATCTTGTCTCTGTGACATCTGGTCAATGGGGTGCATCATGCTTGAATTCCTAATCTGGCTGATGTATGGTGTGGATGGGCTGAATAGGTTCAGCCAAGCGAGGCAGTCATCACTCTTCTCTCAGGAGGTTTTCTTTTATCAGGTAAAACGAGAGGGTCAGGATAGCACGCCGGTAGTCACAGTTGACTCCGTTGTGCTAAAGTGGATGGACCACATGGCTGCTGACCCAGCGTGCAATGTTGGGTCAACTGCCCTTGGAAACTTGCTGGAGCTTATCAGAACTCGTCTTCTAGTGGTAAAATTACCACAGGAACCCGAGCCAGTCATGAGCACAACATCCTTGCAAGTATCGGTCGGGTCTGATTCTTCTGTTGCGGGCCAATCGTGCCAAGGGTGGGAGCGTTGTAAGTCCAGTGAGCTGGAAGAGCGGATGAGAGAAATCTGGGATGAGAATGAGACTGAGAAGTACTGGCTGGCAGGAGATCCAAAGTCTCCTCCAGTCACTAAAGATAGGGATCTCGACTAGACCTAAGCCTATGTACATTCGAAAGGCGTGAAAATGAAGCATTGGAGAGAACAATTGCACTTTTTCTTTTCTCTTTTTCTTTTAAATTTACAGAACACCAACAGCGCTTAGACAAACTCACAAGAGCCGAAATCATCCTGGGATTGGGAATATCTCGCTATTTTAAATTGGCCCTCTCCGTTTGTACTAGACACGGTCCCTTGTGCGAGTGAACGTCGGTCCTGAGAACAAATCTAACGTCGACTTTGCCTCTCATCGAACGCGTATGCTTACAGAATACTCGAAATTACGGACACTCCCTCTGAATCAACGCCGGGCATTCTCGACACGGTCAACTTCGATATCTGCCTCCTCGTCTAGCTTCTTTCCAGGAACTTCTCCATTCTCCAGCACGGCCAGCTCATGGGTGAGGCCTCCAGTCTGGTACTTATTAAATTTCCAAGCGGGGATGTTTGCCTCGAATAGTTGATCGATCTCTTCTAGATTTCGGCCCTAGGCATGGTTAGCGGGGTTGCAAAAAGACACAAAAGCAACGTGCCTTTAGTTCCGGCATGCAGAACCAAGCCCAGATGGAGGACAGAATGGCGAAGGCGCCCCAGATATAGGCGAGACCAGATCCAATCTCGCGAAGCAGGTAAGGCGTGCAGAACACAACGACAAAGCCGACAACAACATTTAACGCGGTCTAATAAAAGTTAGTAACACATATATTGAGCTCTGGGGGTAAGAATTGTAGTTGGGCACTCACGGAAACAGCCATTGTCTTCTCGCGGAGAGCTTGGGTACCGACTTCGGCAGCAGTGATATAGGCACCAGGGCCAAGAGTCATGTGCAAGATGCACGTATACAATTGCATACCAGCCACGATTCCGTTGCTTTCGTGTACATTGGGGTTCTTAATGCGGCCTAAGGCAGCAATAGCGATGAGGAAGGCCCCCTGGGACCAGCCTCCGTGGATAACGAGAGTGCGACGTCCAAACATGTCGAGGAAGACCATTGCCATCATCGCTGTCACGACGGATGTGGCGTTGTTGACAACCTAAAGACAATCTGATTAGGCATTAGGGGTCTTAAGACCCACTGCTCGAGACTTACAGCGTAGATGAAGGCCATGTCCGAAAGACCAACAGACCGGTAGAAGGTTGGGCCGTAAGAAGAGCTGAACGTAACGCCAGTGAGCTGTTGAAAGGCCATAATGGCGCAAGCAATCCTAAAAACAAGTTAGTTCCCTTGAAATGGTGATGTAAAGCCGTGCAACTAACCCAGTCCTCCTCCTGTTCTCACGGTTGATAAGATCCTTCCAAGGACCCTTCTCTCTCCTTCCAGCCTGACCCTCCTCCCTCATAGACGCAAGCTCCAGCTCGGGAAGACCATTGTCAACATCCTGCTTCCGGCGGACAGACCGCAACACCTTGAGAGCCTCCTCATAACGGTCGTTGAATATGAGCCAACGAGGCGAGTTGGGAGTGAAGAACAGTAGACAGATGATCATAACAGCGGGGAGAGCCTGCAGGGCTGTGGCGATCTGCCAGCCGGAGTTGTCCGTCTTTCTAGACATGGACTCGTTCACTATGCCTGCGATCAACGAGCCCGTCGTGAGACAGAGCTGTATCGAACCTACGAAAAAACCGCGGAGGGCTCCAGGGGCGATTTCGGACTGGTATGTCGGTACAACCTGGGAACGATCAGCACACATCAGCGCTAGGAGCAAGGTAGGAGGCCAGACGCACGTTTTCAACTAGACCGACTGCAGTGTAGACCATGAATCTCCCAACAATGAACTGTGCCGGATTCTTGCTCGTAACTTGGACTTTTGTGACTGTTAGCCAATTCTCACATGGAGAACCACAGAATTCGAGGCTTACTGATGGGGCCGATAACCTGGATGCAGCAGGTAAACGCCATGGTGTAGCGGTGACCGAACCTCTCAATGATGGGACCAACAATGACAGTTCCAAGGAACTTTCCAATGAGCGGCAAGCTATTCATGAGAGACTGCAAGTCGCTCGGCAAATAGTAGGTTTCTTTTTCCTTGTTCCATTTGCCAAATGTCTTTAGAAAGGGGTCCATGGCTTGGACGCCGCCGAACGACGCTCCATCACTGTCCCTGGCCGTCAGATACTCGATGAAAGGAATGGTGACCGAAAAATAACTCACTATCCGAAAAAGATACTTCCCAAGGCATAGATGGTGCAAAATATCATCAAGCGGGGAGTCGCCTGAGCAAAAGCGGCCTTGCCCGCAAATACACCTCGAGCCATTTTTGCAACCGAGTCGCTACGATGAGGCCTTGTGAAGTTTAGAAACTGTCCCTCGAGTATCACCAACGCAAAAGTTTGATCCCGACCTTGTTAAGTAACTGGCCGTCATCGGACCATCAATACTGGGATCAACCATTTCCTAGCCGACCCCCTCACTTCCCCCTGTATCCCCGGACCCCAGACTTCTGGGGTCGTCAGTCTAAGGATGATGATCCTCGTCGGGAGTGAACCCGAGAATTGAGTCGCTTAGAACTTATCAAGTATAAACGATGTCGATCACGGCGCGGAGTTCGTCAGGAAATGTTTTCAATTGGTCAATAAGTGCGGTCTGTAACTTGTCTTATTGCCGCAATTACTTCCCGGCCAAGACTCGGCATCCTGATTTGAAGCCCGACGTCGGACCTCTTGCAGAACCATTTTCCCACAAGAATAATGACTCGTGAGCTGTTGCTTGAATCAGGTGACCAAGAGTACACAAAAGGGTGAATAGATACCAGTTGTTAATTGCTAAAGCTCCCTACCCAAAGATGGCTCAAGCTTTTGAGGTTGTTGTTTACGGTGGCACGTCTGGTGGAGTTGCCACGGCCATTCAAGCCGCCAGGCTCGGACGGTCTGTGGCACTTGTCTCGCCTAGCGAACATATCGGTAAGAACAACCCTAAAGGACCTAGCAAAGCCTTACTAACAGGGGTCAATTATAGGTGGCATCCAGATCAATGGGCTTGGTGCTACGGATATCGATAACCAGGCCGAGTTCCAGAACAGCACCACCCTTGGCGGTCTGAGCCTGGAACTGCACGAGAGAATTAGCCGGCACTACGATCGTCTTGAAAGGCTTAAGGAGGTTGTTGAGACGAAGTTGAAAGACCCTGATGTTTGGCGATTTGAAGCCCGGGTAGCCGAGAGGATCATCTCTGACTGGCTCGCTGAGTATTCCAACATCTCTGTTATCAAGGTTGGCATCCAGGCGTTCAACGGGCTTTCTAAGCATCTCGCTAATTTATTATATGTAAAAGTCTCCATTGAAGGAAGAAAACGCGGTCGATCGTGACGAGAAGGGGATTCTTTCCATCCATCTCAAGAACGGCGACACTATCTCGGGCAAAGTCTTTGTCGAAGCTTCATACGAGGGCGATCTTCTGGCGGCAGCTAGTATCACCTGGACTCGAGGCCGCGAATCGTCGAAGACTTATAACGAGTCTCTTGCAGGAGTCCGCGGTGAGACTCTATACCGTCAGATCGACGTTGATGTAGATCCCTATGTCAAGCTAGGAGACCCATCAAGTGGTCTACTCTACAGTATCTCAGACGAGCCTTTCGGAAGCCCAGGCGATGGAGACTTGCACCTTCAGTCATACTCGTATCGGTTGCCCTTGACCGATGATCCTGAAAACCGCGTGCCCTTTTCGAAGCCAGAAAATTATGATCCCGCTCACTATGAACTCCATAGACGTTATTTCGCTGCAGGAGGAGAGTTTTACATGCCGCGAAAGCGGTTGCCCGGTGGAAAAACTGATCTCATAGGTTCTGAAGGTGCCCTTTCCACTGACTTGCTTGGGATGAACGACGAATGGCCTGTTGCGTATCGCAAAGAAAGGGAAGCAATTTTGAAAGATACTGGTAGGTTTACTAAGGGGCTCTTGTGGTTCATAGCAACCGACCCTGGCGTCCCAGTGAGTTTTCCTCCACTCTCACACAGTTGACTTTAACTAACCATGAAATCCATTAGGAAATCTATCGCAAGGAATGGTCTCGCTTTGGCTACTGTCGCGACGAGTTCCCCGACAACGACCACTTTCCCTACGAGCTCTACGTCCGTGATGGCAGACGCATGGTATCTGACTATGTCATAACCGAAGCCACAGCCTCGCGTGATGTCGGAGAGCCGCAAGTAGACGACCCTGTGGCCGTTGCATACTGGCCGACAGATACACACAGCGTACGAAGAATACTCCGTGACGGCAAAGTGCACAATGAGGGCTTCATCTTCAAAGATGGACACAAGTGGCGGCCATTTGGTGTTGCGTATCGAGCTCTGGTGCCAAAGCGAACTGACGGTTCCAACTTTATCACGGTGACGTGCCCCAGTTCATCTCATGTTGGATATGGTAAGTATCTCTATGCCGCAACTTCAGGGCAGTTGACTGACTTTTGTTTCAGGGGCTGTCAGGTTAGAGCATCAGTTTTACGCCATTGGCCAGGCTTGCGCCAATGCCTGCGACATAGCATTGTCCAGGGGCTTGGCCATGCAAGATGTACCATATACAGAGTTGGGGGGCCGACTTAATGCTCAGGGAGTTGTCCTAGATGCTTCTAAGGTTGGGGTTCCAAGCTTCGCGGACGAGTCGTAAACCCGCTATTAGCATACACATTCTATACCTACTTAGGTTTCTTTACCGCGAAATATTGGAAGACGATTGCCATTCATACTTGGGTAGGAATAGAGCTATAATCAAGGTTGAATTGTTTAGTATTTTGCTGTTAGATTGAGGGAGTGCACCGGCAGTTAGGGGAGTAGAGTTGTGCAGATCGCTCAAGGACGGTGGATTCCTCGAACCTTTCTAAATCTTCTTTTGAAATGTTTTTGTATGTTTAGGTAACATAAGTCCTAAATACACCAAAGAAGGTAGAATATTTAGCTAAGTTCTTATAGAAGCCTTTAGACTCATTTATCACATCTTGCCCTGAGAGAACTGAGAAGCAATAAGAAACACATTCATAACGTTCGGCAAAAGCCACTATGAGAATCATTGTCTGAAAATGGAGTCAACAATTTCCCTATCACGGTTGTATTCTCATAGAAGAAAGTAATTATACATGTAAGAACCCACATACACTCTCTTCTCTCCTATTCTACTTCTCAGGGCCACAGACCTTGTCGATAGACCTAGGCCCACAGTCAGAGCCACCGTGCTGCCAGCATTCACTATCCCAGCTGTTTGCCATAAAGAAGACAGAGTTGATACACATCTCGTAGGTCTTGGCATCTTGTCTGCTATCGGCGCAGAGATGCTCGCATCGGCCGCAGTATCGAGCGTAGGAGCCAGCTACTTCCTCGCAGGCTGGGAGGTCGACATTGGGGGTTGGAGTGGCTGCTGCACAAGGACCTGAGGGCTGGAGAAGGGTCAGTATTGAACTTCTACATAGGGAGAGTGGACGTACGCGAGCCAAAGCCAGGGCAGGGAGAACAAGGTAGAAGATAGATGTGAACTTCATAGTGACGAAATGCGGCTGATTGATTCAAGATGTGTAATTGAATGAACCTCCAGAATAAAGACATCACAATCCCTTTATAGTGCCTACGCTCGGATGTCGGCCTGGGATCTCTGGAAGGATGTTTGATTATGGAGCCCACTCAGCCCACAAGAAGGATCACCGTGCTTACTTGAAACACAGTCGTTTCCTAAATCTGAAATGCCCGAACAGGGAAATGTGTAATTAATACGTTCTTCCCGAGCGGTCAAGAGTTTTCATTAATTAAAGCGAGGTAATTTCACACTGAGCATGTGAAAATGGGGTTCACAGGCATGATGCAAGTTTATATGAGTAATTTCACGCTCTTAGAAGTGCTCCTAAGGCATCTTTTCACCGGAACCTTCTACTAATAGACTAGACGAGCACTGCGTCAAGGATCACATTCGTGGAGTAGCAGCACAGACGCTGACAGGCACGATGCTGCGTTCCAGGCAACCTTCAGCCGCACGGGTGTCGATCGTGTAGCTGCTGTTGGCGCTAGATTACCAGGAGATAATCATGAGTGCCAGTTATTTCTGGGGTCGAATGAGAATACGGGGTGGTAAGATAATTGTTACCGGCTAACGTTTGTGCATGCACGAGTACAAAGCCGATCCCTAACAGTAACACGCGAGAGAAACGAAATGAGATGAAACATGAAACGTGGCGGATCAAATACTTTTGACAATCTTGTTAAAACGAATGATCATCTACACAATCTGTTTGGTTTAACTATACGAGAAACGCCCAATTTCATACCATGTCGTTCATTCTATTAGCCGACCCAGTATCCTCCAGTTGCCAGTGACCTATTCCAACTTTTACAGGCCATCGTCAAATCGATAAGGAGCCGACCATCGCTACAACTGTTAGCCAGAATGATCAAGATTCTGCTTAGACAACATACCGTGTCGTGGGGCTTGGATGAGTCGACAAATCGGAGATCTGTGCCAAGTCTGATCCTGTTCTCAGGGTCCTTGTTGATCGTTGATGCATGGATCTAACAACATTAATATTTTGAAGGCCATGGCTTGAGGGAACGTACCATGTGAGGCTTGTGAAAGACAACATCGCCAGCTTCGTACTCTGTCAGAAGCCATTTTCCGTTGCCGTTATCTTTGCTGAACTGGATGGGTCCATAACCGAGCCACCCAGTACTCATCATGTTGGCGTTGAAGGCGTCGTTTCGTTCTTTCTCTGACATGCCGCATTCTTCGGCTTTCCTGTTGAATTCGTCCTCGATCTGCTGACCAAGAGCATCACCTATACGCCTTAGTGCCATGAACACACAATCCAGTCGACCAACTCACTGTCTTCGAGATAGATGAGACCGCCGCCCTGGAGACGGATATCCCCAATTGGAATCCAGGCAGTTACTGAAGTAGGGTCACCATACCGGAGGAAGCTCTGGTCGTAATGCACACCAATTGCATCGTTGTGGGGAGTGTTGTTCCTCAGAATAGACCTCTTTAGTAGAAAGGTATCCTCCCCCCAGCCTCTGAGCTTGGCGACAAAGTCTCGCAGAGCCGGGTGGTTGGAAAATTCGAGATACCAAGACTCGGTGTGTGCTTTTTCGGCGAGGTTGGCAAATGAGCCCGGACCTGTCTGGCCCTCTAGGCAAGGTCCGGCACCGATGCTGGGATAGTCAATGCCCTTGTTCTCAGCGTTGTAGATACCATCCACAGGCTTAGAGTCAGGCTGCAAGACGCCGGACGGACTGAGGAACTTGAAGTAGGCTTCACGACAGTTGAGGACATCAGATCGAGGTAGAATGCCCTTCATGAAGAGGTATCCGTCCTTTTCATAGCGGGCTTGAAGAACATCAATTGGCTCGGAGGGGTAAGAGGGTCTCAGTGACCCGATCATGTCGGGCTTGAGAAGGCCATCGTTGACGAGGTAGCCATCCTTGAAGGCGTGCTGTGTGGGCTGAATAGTAGCAACCTCGGCCATTTTTGCACTAACTGGTGAGCCAGGGTCTGTCAAGAACAGGAATAAAAAGTCTCTTATCTTCTGCTCGCTCCCACATTTATAATACAGGACGTGCCACAGGATCACCATCTCCCATCTACACGTCAAGGTGGGTTCGGAACACCCTTCCGATACGCCACTCCCGCAAAGGGGAAATAAATCCCGGCGTAGCTAGAGGGCCTCAATTCAAATGTAGTAAAGTTCCGCCGGAAAGTTACTACACTTACTCTCGGTCTAATGTGAACCGGCTGCGGGGGTGGGTTGTTTGCGGGGAAGGGAGACATCAAGGGTTGGTTTGGGTAAGACAGGATTGTCAGTTGACCCGTGGGTTATTGCTGATTTGATGTAAACATGGCATTTCTTGCCGAGAGGGTTGCCTTATCTGAAGGTGCACATATGCAATAGTTTATGACCTCAGTGGCTGCTTATCGTCGTTGTACGGAGTACTTGGGAGTATCTTGCGCCAAGAGGGGGATTTACGTCATATCAACAACTCAATTCAACTTCTTGTTTGCCTGTGTATCTTGTAGGTATAGATAGCTGCAAATTACACCCAAGGAAGCATCGGCTGCATTACTGTCTATCGAATTGAAATGATCTCCTCTTTCGTCACAACTCCGGCCGGCCATGCATCCCGACCCTCCATTAACCCGTGCACGTAACAGCTCTCAAGAAATTCATAGCCATCTCCCTTAGGTCGAAGCACAACAGGTGAAGAAAACCCATGCAGCATGGCAACAACATCGCAAACCTCCATTGTACTCGGTCCAATGCCTATCAGTCCGCAGCTCGTAGTAAAGAAGGCCCGGTGATGCAAGGCAAGGCGCATGATCATTGTGAATCTCACAAATGCCTGCTCGCCGGGTGATCGATCTTTGAATGTCGATGTTGGTATGACTTCGTCATCTGGTAAAGCTGGAAGTACAAGGCCGGGTTCATTGAGGTAGCTCTCGAGATGGATGAGGTCGTCTGTCTCATCCCCTTTGTACTCTTGCATGGGATACTGACGGCCCATCATCAGCGTGGACGATACCACTGCCGACTCTTCATCTACCGAGTACATTCGGTTAGGCAAGATAGCATTGCGTATACGCGTAGCTTGAGCATCATCGATCGCCGTGCTCTCAAAAACCTGACTGAGGATATCTCGACGGAAAAGAGATCGCATGTTCTTGAAAAAGGCTGCAAGCGCCGATGCATCCTTAACAACATCTTTGCCAGGTGCATCAAAGCGGTAACATATATCATCAATAATATCCCCACGGCATTTGAGCACGGCAACATCGTGAGGATCGATTAGTTCAAGCTTTGTACTGGAAACCAATTCCCCACTGGGGCCCATCCTATTGACACCCATGTCTATATCCTCATGTCGAAGATGCCATCTCGGAACCCAAGAGGGGATCTGCGATGTTTCTGCGTCTTCGTTCAACCTTGGCTGGACGAATCTGAGCACATCCAGCGTCTGTGTTTCCATGATAGCGTATTTAGTCGCCGATGCGAGGATATCACGAAGTGAGCGCCGATAATCTGCCTTGAAAAGGGCTTGGAAAGAGTTGTTCGTTTGCTCGTTCCTCTTGATCAGTCCAAGGACTGAGAATACGGCATCTTTTGGGTCCGTGGAATACTTTGTCCGCAAAAAGGCGAGCAAGGCGACTAGAGTTCTTGAATCCACGGGAAGCTCGTCGTTTGTCTCCGGGGAGAAATAGCTCCAGAGCAGGTGGAGGTCTCGGATCATCAAGAATTCCTCTCGAGTGTGAGACCATGCACGGTGTCGATGCAGACTGTGACCTGCTTCCAGGATTGAGGGCAGAGGTCTTGTTTCGGCGCCGCAGTAGACTGTTGACTCTGGTGCTAGAACTGCCTCTTGGAAGACCTGTGATGTATCATTAGCTTGAATCGTTGACACTTCTTCACTGACACTCACCCATTTCCTCTGGAACCATGGCCGCCGCAGAAGCTTGAACAGGTCTTGCTGCGTATCCTCGAGCTTGAAGCTGGGCTCTCCCCTCTTTCCTTTAAGTCTCTGCTCAAACGACGCGTTGAAAACTGAGCGGGTGAAGCTAGTGGACGATAGCATAGACAGCATCTCGACCATGGGATCCTTAGACTCCCGATCAGCCTGCCTCGCGGCATGACACACCTTGTCCACTGTATCAAAAGCTGTCTTTGCTGTGTTGTCTGTGTCTGATCCCAGCCAGATCAAGCAATGTGTGCACTGGGAGTAGACGGCACCCATCAGAGATACCTGCTCTCCACGCTCAGTGATATCTTGCTGGTTGATACAAAGTGCATCTATCCATATCCGTCTAGGAGAATCGGGGAGGCGGAAACGATGGATTACTTCTGATGCGCTGGCGGGGATTTTGACTGCGATTCCGTCGAGTTCGCATGGTTCGCAGGGGGTTGGGTCGCCCCAGCAGTAGGAAATCGCTTCGTAGCTTGGAGGATTTTCAGGCTTAGATCCCGCGTCGAGTGAGAGGCGGGCAACCTCGATTTGACATTTCAATGGATCTTGAGGATGACCCGGTTGGACTATCAAGACCCTGATATCTCCGAGTGCGCTTTCAATGCGCTGATAAGGGCTTGTCATGCTGAACGGTCGAGTGAACTGGTTAGTGAGCGTTGGTATCAAAAGAAAACTTGGCCTGAAACGAGTACAATGTGAAGAGGAATGCATTTGACTCTATCGCAAAAGAAACAGAGAGTTGATATAGAAATCCCGGGCTCTCAGCCGCTGCCGGAGATCCGTGGTAGCCAATGCCAGCTACGGAAAGTATCTCATTGTGTCTTGTGGCTTTCTAAGACCAATGACTGATGGTGGGTTGAAAATGGACCAGGATGGGAAACAATTCCGCCTTTAGGGGAAGATAAAGCACTAGGATGAGTGTTCTTATACTCGTATAAGAGTAATAGTGATATTTATAACATACTATAAAGTATTTAAGATTTTTAGGACAATTTTATGCTTATTTCTATAGAGACTTTTTATAACTATAGAGAAGAGCTAGAAGTGCTTGGCCACAAGTGCGCCATTTAGATAGGCCATCCGCCTACCCTGGACCATGCAACAATGACAATGCGCGAGGCTTTACCATCTCTACGAGGCTAGAACTACAAGAAATGATCGTCTTTCGGGATACCCACAAAGTCATACCGAGCTGCATATAACCGTTCCAATCACTCCTCCGTCAATTTAGCCGCCGCATGCAACCCCCTCAGCGGGCGGCAGGCCTCAATTGAGAGTTGTCATGACGTTGAACCATGCCTCGGATTTAAAAGAGCCTCAAGCTGAATCGGACCGAGAGTGATATCTTGCCTCCTTAGAGGACACATTCTTTGTTGTGTCAGATCATCGCCAAAATGTCCGACGTTCAAGTTCATCCAAAATCTCTTCCCGATTGGAACAATACTAAAGTCATCCATCGCGGCACCCTCCCTCCCCGAAGCAACTTCTATGTCTACAATACCGAGACCGATGCCTTGACCCGTGATGTAACCAAGGCGAAGGCTCTCTGCCTTTCAGGAACCTGGAAGTTCAACATCGCCAAGTCTCCCTTTGAGGGTCCCGACAAGTTCCACGAGCGCGACTTTGATACTTCTGGGTTCAGTGACATCCAAGTCCCTGGGATGTGGCAGCTTCAAGGCTTTGGAAGGGGACCGCACTACACCAATGTTGACTATCCGTTTCCGGTAGATCCGCCCAACGTGCCATTCGCGGACAATGAGTGTGGGCGGTACATCACCACATTCACGGTGGACGACAGCTTCAAAGACCATCAACTGCGCCTTCGCTTCGAGGGAGTGGATTCCTCGTTCTCCCTGTGGATCAACGGCACCTACGTCGGCTATTCCCAAGGATCCAGGAACCCGAGCGAGTTTGGCGTGACGGAACTAGTCGACATTGGCGGGAAGAATGTGCTTTCTGTGGAAGTCTACCAGTGGTGCGACGGGAGCTACCTCGAGGATCAAGATCAGTGGTGGCTCAGCGGCATCTTTAGGGATGTCTACTTGCACGCCTTCCCTAAGACACACCTCATTGACTTTCAGGTTTCTACTGAACTGGATGATAAGTTTGAAGATGCTACTCTAAGAGTCGAGGTCGAGTTGAGTGGCTCTTCGTCTGTCGAGCTCAAGCTGCTCGACAGAGATGGTGGAGAGGTTCTACGAGACACGAAGGGCATTTCGGCCAAGGAAAGCTTTGAGCTGTCCGTGAAAGGACCAGAGAAATGGACTGCAGAGACCCCGTACCTCTACACGCTCGTTCTCAACATAGGCGAAACGAGCAGCGTCGCCCATCGCATTGGCTTCCGCACCGCAGGATTGATCAACGGCGTCTTCTGTGTCAACGGCAAACCCATCAAAATCCGAGGCGCAAACCGACATGAACATCACCCTGACCATGGAAGATCCGTACCTTATGAGTTCATGAAGCAAGACCTCTTGATCATGAAGCAGCACAATCTCAATGCAATCAGAACCTGTCATCAGCCTAGCGACCCACGACTCTACGATCTCGCAGACGAACTCGGCTTTTGGGTTCTCGACGAAGCGGACTTGGAATGTCACGGCTTCGGGTCAACAGGTGGCGACCCAGCATCATTCGTTTCGGACAATCCAGCCTGGGAAGACCAATATGTGGACAGGGCAAGACAGATGGTCGCCCGCGACAAGAACCACACCTGTGTCTTCATGTGGTCTCTCGGGAATGAAGCCTTTTACGGTCGGAATCACAAGGCCATGTACAAGTGTATCAAGGACATGGACTCTACGCGATTGGTGCACTATGAGCAGGACTACGAGGCTGAGACGGTTGATCTCTACAGTCGCATGTATTCCAGCGTTGATGAGATTGTTGAGAAGTTCGCAAAAGCGGAGGAGTGGACGAAGCCTCTCGTTCTGTGCGAGTTTATCCATGCAATGGGTAATGGACCGGGAAACATTAAAGAGTATATCGAAGCGTTTTACAAGCACCCGCGATTGATGGGAGGATGGGTATGGGAGTGGGCGAACCACGTACGTGGCCATACTTTTGTACTGCGACATCGCTAACCAGTGTAGGGACTACGCACCAAGACCAAGGACGGCGAAGAGTATATGGCATACGGAGGTGACTTTGGAGATGAGCCAAACGACTACAACTTCATCATGGATGGTGTCTTGTTCTCGAATCACACGCCCACACCTGGCCTGACTGAGTATGCCAAGGCGATTGAGCCTGTTCAGACGCTCTCGCTTGAGGGCAACAAGGTGACAGTCGTTAATCGATACGACTTTATTGGGTTGGAGCATTTGAAGGGCTCCTGGAAGATTGTCGCTGACGGCAAAAGTGTACCTGGAAAAGAGATCCAGATTCCGAGCGGTATGTGGCCAACTCGTACACCTGAAGCTATCTAACAGTCGACAGGCATCAAGCCTCACACACAGGTGACCCTGACTCTGGATGGTTATGATGAGTCTCTTCTAAGTGACATCACTGGGGAAGCTTATGTTCATCTTGACTTCGTCATAAAGGAGGGCACAAACTGGGCAGAGGCTGGTCACCAGGTCGCCTTTGGTCAACTCCAAATCTCCAAACCAGAATCCATCGCTACACTGCGATCCTTGGACTCTGGGACACCTACAGTTGAACAAGTATCTCCATCCCTCCTTGTTGTTCAATCATCAACTGGTGATTCGACTTGGGACATCAATCTCGCTGCTGGTGCACTTACAAGCTGGAAGCGCTCTGGCGTTGAACTCCTCACGACTCCCATTACGATGGACTTTTACCGCGCCCTCACTGACAACGATCGCGGCGGTCACGGAAAAGAATGGGAAGAACGTCGCCTCCATCAAACGTCTCACCACGTACGACAAGTGAAATGGCACACAGACTCAAACACAGTCCAAGTCCAAGTCACTGGCCGCATCGCGCCGCCTGTCCTAGCCTGGGCCGTCGACGTCGTCACCACGTATGAGTTTCACGGTGATGCGCTCCGCATTCATGTACACGGTAAACCACACGGATTGCGGCTGCCTGAGACGTTTGCGCGGATCGGCGTCACCCTTGGGTTGGACGGTGTATCTGATGTGAAATGGTGGGGAAGAGGACCTGGGGAGTCGTATGTGGATAAGAAGTTTTCGCAGGGCTTTGGAAACTGGAGTTCGAGTGTTGATGATCTGTGGGTGGACTACGAGTTTCCTCAAGACGGAGGGAACAGGACGGATGTGAGGTGGGTAGAGTTCGTCAGGAGCCAAGGTCGCGTGTTGAGAGCGAGGTTTGGGGATCTTGAAGGTGCAAGTTTCTCAGCGATGCCCTATACTACGAGGGACGTGGATGAGAGCACGCATCCGTATGAACTGCGGAAGAAGAAGAGGGATGATACGATTGTGAGGTTGGATTGGAAGCATCATGGATTGGGAACTGCGTCTTGTGGACCGGCGACTCTGCCGGAGTATCAGCTGCGGACTGACAAGGAGTTTGACTTTGAGATACTCCTAGACTAGAGTTCTTGGCGGGCCGCGAATGTGATATGGATGCGATGCTCTGAAGGAAAGATGGGATAAGTCGCCGTCTCATCACCACGGCGGAACATCTATCAACTAGAATCCTCGCAAATACACACCCTTCACCTGACAAGGCTCACGTATACGCCCAAGCCGCATAATTATCCCCCGCCATCTGAATCTGCACCCCATCAACCTTCAAACACCCTTTGCCTTTGAACTCCCCCGTTGTAGCTTTGAGCACCGCCTCATCTGCCATCGGAACGTTCATTGAAGTCGGACAAGCCCACATGCCTCGGTTTCCATCCTCTGGTAGCCATACAAGCACTTTGATGGGCATCTTGCATTCCGAGATGATTTGCGACGCTTGAAAGCCGCCGACTTTGGAGCCTGGGGGTCGGAGGGCTGAGTGGGCGGATGGGTAGGAGATTGTGCCGTCGGGTGCGACGAAGATGAACTGGCCGCCTGGGACTGCAGCCTACGCTCTTGTCAGCGCTGGGGATACCGAGATGGAGGACTAAACTTACTGCTAGGGCCGTCATGCTTTCGTCTACCTGCGTTGAGGTGCCGGCAGGACACTCGGTGGTGTTGTCGAGGCCGCAAAAGGTGCCCGGCATGGAGGCACCGATAACAAAGGCCTTGTCGCGGGCGTTGATGACTCGGGCATGGATCTCTTCAATTGACGGAGCGAAGACTGACATGGTGTAGTAGGCGTTGACGGTGACGAGCGCCCCGAGGAGGACGCCTGGGATGATTGGCTTCATCGTGGAGGAGGTTTGAAGTTGTGGGCGTCGGAGAGTTCGAGTTTGCGACTGAAGCTTGTAGAGATAAGAAGCTGTTGAAGTAATGTGGTCAAGTTAATCAACTTCGCCAATGAAAGACACTGATGGGTGACGTTGGGTTGGACAGAGGGGGAAACCCGGTTGGGAAGTCGCGTTCCTCTCTACCTGCCTCCATTCGCGAGTAACATCTTCGTCACATCCGTCAACATTTGGGGGCATTTGGCCTAGGTAGTTAGCGGAAGAGGGATCGTGGAGTATTGAAAGCTGTAGATTCTCGCCTTTAAGATGGCGGTCTCCGTCTATGAACGTCCCTCCGATGCATATGTCTGCTCAAGGTGGGATCTAGACAAGAAGTGCCTTGTAGGAACAGCTTTCTCGGTACAGCTCGCTTGTTTAATCGCTGGGACCTGGGATCTCTAGGGACCTACTCGGTAAGACCCCAATGAGCAAGATCCTGAATGAGCCCCGAGTACCTGTCCACCACACGATTCGTCATCGGTAACCTCGAAACCGATATGCGATACGGCTGTGAACTAAGATCCGAGCTCAAACTACGTGGCTAGGCGACGCCGGAGCAACCGCCGGCACAGCGGGTGACGTCTAAGGAACCACGGTGAGGAACGATAACGTATGAGGAGGAATACAAAAACGTCGGCCGGGCCCTCTCCGCATCTTTGCGGCCAAGTACGACGTACCACACTAAGTTCGTGTCTCCATCTTTGCATCAAGGGACTTGCGAAAAGCAACCTCGCTTAGCCGTGGTCCAACCTAACATGACCCAGACAGGTGTAAAAGATGGTAACCAAGAAAATATACTCGTATTATCATATCTATTGCTTCGATGCCTTCTTACCCTTTATCTTCCCAATCAAACCCGCCAACTTCGACTTCAAAGCTGGCCCAGTAGTTTCATTCGCCCCGACAAACCTCCTAATAAGAATATTATACAACCCTCCAAACGCCAGCGCAATAGCCGTCGATGTAAAGATAATGACATTGTAAGGCATACTGAAATCAGGAGTCGGTAGGTACAGCAACAGACTCGTCGTGCGGATGTTCATCACCTTGGGTTCCAAGGTTGTGATGACGGCTGCTGCTACGTCGAAGCCGCGGTTTGCGTCGGGGGGGTATTCAGTGTAGCGGAGGATTGACTTTTCAAAGTCGTAAGTCAAGAAGACGGTGCAGTGAGGAGGAATGCGCATCAGGAGTTCCAGCTGGGTACCACGGGCGCGGTCCAGGGCTGGGCGGTAGTAGATCTCCTTGATGATATCGGTAGAGTTCTCTACTGGAGAGTCGGCGATGCGGGCAGAGAGGGTATGCAGGTAAATGCGCATGAACCAGGGGAGTGACTCCATGTACACAAACTCCACATCAGTGTCGCTAGGGTTGCTAAGAATGGCTTGGACACCACCGTGTTCTTGGCCGTGGCCATTGAAACTGCGCTCGGCGTAGAGAAGAGGGGTTTCGGGCTTGTTGAGTAGCTTGTCCTTGTCCTGCGACTCGGGCTTGACAAGCATAAGCTCGAACTCGTCGTTGGGGTCAAGGTGATAGCATCGCGATGTGCCATCTGAGGCCTTGGTCTCTCGCGCGCCCTGCGAAGCATAGAGATCTCGAGTTTCGGGGATCTGAACACAGATAGGAGGGACATCGGGATCGGTAAGGGGGCAAGTTCCCTTCATAGGTCGGCCAAAAACTTGGGAGAGACTCCAGTCCTGACCGTCAAGGTTGTCGGCGGGGAAGCAAGTAAACTCGGCATGGTATGGCTTGGAGGTATCGCAGATGAGCTGGTCGCCGGGAGGAGGTCTCGGGATGGGGTTATCTGGGCTTGGTTAGACACGTAGGTCAAATTGGCGGGGGCAACGTACTCTGAGGCCTCTTGGATCGGTTAACGTCGAGAACCATATCAATAGTCTCCTCCATCTCCAACACACAATCGCCATCCGCCTTGCACTTTGGTCGCACATCAATAGCCATGCTCTGGAAAGACGCATCAAACAGCTTGTGACCATCCAACAAACTGGCAACACCTGCCTTGCCCTTGCAAGGGAGCAGCTTCAAGAAAGGTGTCAGGTTCTCCGTGCATACAACTTCATGTGGCAAAACACCGTGAAGAAGTCTCGTGTTGGCGAGCGACGAGTTGGAGTGATCTCCATCGGGCTGGAATGACATAACAGGTCGGATCGTCCTTGTCGAATCGATAAAGTTGAGACTGGCGCAGAACAAGCCGGACAAGGCATTCGTCAAGGTCAACCACTTCTCATCCGCCTCTTCATCCGTCTCAGCATCCAACCATGCCCACAGCTCAACACCAGTACCTCCCTCGCGGGTACCATCCCAGGGCCTCGCGCCCCAACGCTGAGCATCCCACCGTCCTAATGTGAATCGGAGGTGCAGCTCCCTGGTGCCCGCATACTGTAGGATCTGGCCCAGCGAGCGGGGAAAGAGTCGGAAGTTGTGCGCTTCAAAGTCTGCGATCGAGGTGTTGGCGCGGAAGTTGAAGCTTGCCAGTAGCTGGGATAGGGGCAGAGGCCGGAGTGTCAATTGCTCGTGGTAATCGGATGCGGCGGCGGAGAGGGCAAGGCCATTGGTGACGGCAAGGAGGAGATACGCCAGAAAGTGGCGCATTTTTGCAATGTGTAATTGTTTAAGGGCTGAAGATTGTGAGATCCAAATGGATTTCACATCTCACCCTGCCCTGTTTTAAAAGATCGACTTGGAGTTGGTCTTCGTATCTTGAAGCTCCAACTGTCCCATATCTCCAAGTCGCGACGTGGACAATGACGGCTGATAAGGTAAGCGGTGAGGTTTGGCAGAAACATTCGGCGCGCGCTTCCTCCACATGCCGTCGCATCTTTGGATCTTCAAGGCCCCGCCATCATCACAGCTACCAATCTTTACTATCAGACTCTTTACGAAGCCAGCGCAATAGTACACGATGGCCGCCGAGCAGAGGAAGCTGCTGGAGCAGCTCATGGGCGCATCCTCGACGTCGCGCGCCGCCCAGCTGTCCATGAACGATCCCAAAGTCTGCCGCTCGTACATCGCTGGTACATGTCCACACGACCTCTTTACAAACACAAAGCAGGACATTGGGCCGTGTCCCAAGGTTCATAGCGAAGGGCTCAAGACTGAATACGAGGGTCTGTCGGAAAGGGAGCGACAGAAGTATGGTTTCGAGTATGATTATATGCGCGATCTGCAAAAGTACATTGATGAGTGCAACCGACGTATCGATGCTGCGCAGAGGAGGTTGGAGAAGACACCTGACGAGATTCGCCAGACCAACGTTTTGGTACGATTACTACCCCCTTTACCTATCAAAAACCTGCTAACAGTTCGCAGCTCAAGAGCATCTCGGACCTCACAGCAACCATAAACAACGGCCTCCTCGAAGTCGAAATCCTCGGCTCAATGTCCGAAGTCTCCCGCGCCCAAGACGAGCTCTTCCGCGTCCGCCAAGCCACCCAATCCAAGCTCGACCGCGAAAAGGAGCTCAAAGCCCTCTCAGACACGTCTGGACCCTCGGGCCACCAGAAGCTTCAGGTCTGCGACGTGTGCGGCGCGTACCTCAGTAGGCTCGACAACGACCGCCGCCTCGCCGACCACTTTTACGGCAAGATGCATCTAGGTTATGCGCAGATGCGCAAGACGTATGATGCTTTTCCCAAGGAGATGAAGGGGAGGTCGAGGCCACAGATGGGTGATGACGATGGACCTGGGATGGGAGGACCCAGAGGATCGAGGGGGTCGGGAGGTTACAGAAGCGGTCGCGGAGGTAGGGGCTACCGCGGCGGATGGTAATCTGACCCAGAGTCATCTTGTACATGTATATCTCGGGTTATTGGCGTTTGGGCGCTGTGTGAACAAAATTGGACGGAACCACAGACTTTAGTTGAAATACCCTTCTAGACGAGGTAGAGCTTGGAGACAACATGAGGATTCTTCAATCTGGCGTTGACTTCGATACAACACTGGTCTGCATCCTGCAGGGCGACCTTACACGTGTTTGTTTTTTATGCGGAA
>NIZV01000485.1:0-20506 GCA_003947045.1 Fusarium ambrosium
CTATAGCGTAAATAGCTAATAATTTAAGCTAAGTATATCTTAGTATTTATCTAAGTAGAAATAGAGTATCTTAGAGTGCACCTCTGCATTAGGACCTTAGTGACCTCTGAACGGCTATTGCTTACTTAGGTGGTTATGGTCGCTGATTATAGACGAAAACGAGAAACTCGTGTCCATCCCCGATGGGCTGACCTGCTTGGAGCTGATAGACGTGGACTAAGTTGCATACGAGAACACCCTGAGTGTTCCAGGTCAATATGATTTCCTCCCCAAATCTTAGACGAGGGGAATGTGCCTCTCGTAGACCTTGGTATTTGCCGCCATGGTGTATTACACTCCATATCCTGTCGGGGGCTGACTTGTGTACACTCTATGACATATATGCCAACCGATCTTGGACGGTTTCCGTCGCCCAGACCACTTGACGACCCACGCATGAATGGATCCAGCAGTCCGTTCACCTGAAAGTCCATCTTGCGATTTAGTCCGTAAAGTACGTTGTTGGGCGGCGCCATGGTTAAATCATGCGGGCCCTAGGATGGAGTAACCCGCAGTAGTTCCAGATCAGATACAGCGCCTCTCGCGAAGTTCTACCTATCGGCATAGTTATCCCATCAAGGGCTGGGCTTCCACTGTAACAAGTAACACAGATTCGATACATCATAGCATTATATATTCTCTAGATTGCCATAACTCCGTTTAAACAATGTCAGGATTCGAAGATGGGGAAGAGTGCGTGCATTATTAGACTATGGTTAATGATTTGTTGAAGAATCATGAATAAGTCTCACCTCGCTTGATAGCATGATTTTCACGCCCTTAACTAGCCTGAGTTATCCCTATTTCGGTTTATTTATGTATTCTTCCAACAAAGGACAACATTATTAAATGTGGAAAAGAAAAGGTTGAAGCTAGAGCGGCAGCTTCCGACTGAGTGTGAAGCTTTTCTGACCATCAACAACAATACCAACTCTGTGGAGATGGTGGTTTGTTTCAATTGATGACAGGGCCGTATTTGCGAGAAAAACGACAATAGAAATGGCGAAGCGAATCGACTTTACTACCTCTGTCCCGCACAATGCATGCTTCGGTAGCTAAGGCACTACACAACACCTCTTCAGAAGCATTACTGTTAAGGCCGGCAGGCCCTACGAGCTGGTCACTATGGTTCAAAGTCTCTACTGAGGACCAGTAGAGTGACAATTCCAGAGCAGGCAGGAAGTTTCTTAGGTTGTGGCGGTAGCCAAGGTATGGAGTGTCACAGTCATCGTGCAAAGCCATCGGGAGGAATGCGGCTGAGCCGCGTCTAATTGTCTGAACATCTGGCAGCGAGCCTCACTATGTCACCAACAGCCACCCACAAGAGTTCGCAAGAGGGAAAGGTTTGCTCATTCCGCCCAAATCTTTTCAAAGCGACTAGACTAGGAGCCGAACGACCAGCGATACTAAGTGTGCAACTGAGAGGCGGTGTATGAGCTACGCCATGACAAAGACCTATAATTAAATAATACACACGCTTTTACCTTGGGTCACGCGGTAGGTTTGCGTTCAACTGTTTCTTGTGTGATAGGAAGCATACGGGCTAATTAGATGGTGCATGCTAACTACATGTTTGATGAAAGATACTATAATGGCTTTTGACATCATTGCAACCTATAATAATGGCACTAACATTGGAAAGCGTAGGTTCTTACCAGGTTCCTGCGCTGTAAAGAAGAGATCCAATGAAATGGCCCTGGTAATTAAGAACTTTTCGTGAGGTGTGGCTGTCAGTGGATCAAGGGGGATACATCTACATGCACTCGAAGAATGTCTCTTGAGATAGATGTACGCTAGACATCCTGAGATTATCCATAGCTTGTAGATCCTGTATGATAATAAATAAGTTGTCCTGCTACTGTTCGTATATCTGGCAAGACACGAGAAATGAACAAGGAAAAACAATTCTAAGAATGGAAATCGAAGATTGTTGAAGCTTCCAAGAGAAGAACGATTTTCCTGCAAAAGAAAAAGAAGATGAATATGGTCAACCTCATCAAGACATCAGTAGATAGATAGATTCCGAGACGGAGGGTGCTTCGCTTCCGGAAGGTTGCAGTAGCCTGGTTGTTCTTGATACTTTCCGAGAGGTTTGTCTAGTGTGAGGGTAACGAGTTCCAAGTCCTCCCGCTGGAGGAATTCACTTCACTTACTGAGACCCTCGAAACATTTGTCTCGTATATATACAAGAGTCGGCGTGATTGTGTCCCACCAAATTATTTCCTGCACTAAGTGCAAGCAGCTCTGATTTTTAAAAGCAAAGGAAATTTCACTAAGACCCACGACTTTAGCTACACATACGTGCTCATTAATTTACTCTGCTAACACTATATATTGGAATTTTCTCGAATCGCTTGCCGGACCCCAGAGATTATTGCTACCACGCCCATCGCACCAGGATCAGCAATATCAGAAGTTGTGCCCTCACCGACATATGTGCTCCGGCCGAATCTACTATCAAGCCCGCGAGTAGTCTTACAGCCTTGCTCAGCTGCCAATAGCCCCCTTTCAATCACTTCTAGCGTAGTGTTTGCTTTGTCGCTGGCCATGTCTGAGAACTCTCGCACGAAGGGAATCAATGCATCCATGAGAGTTCTGTCGCCCTCCCTAGCAGCTGTGACTTGCTCTAGACTTCTAAGCGCGTGACATAGAGCAACAGAAAATGTTTGAATGCTCAGACTATGGTCCGCCAGCGAAGTGGCTATGCCTGACGCGAATCCAGTCATGAAGACTGAATACAAGGCGCCCGATGTGCCCCCCATGCTGAGAGAGACAAGACCAGCGATCTTGAGAACGCCGTGTGAAAGGCTGCTTGTGTCAATCTGTTTCTCTCGCAAGGCTTGAATCAAGGAGCTTGAGCCTTCCACAAGAGTTGTCCCGCAGTCGCCGTCGCCCAGGATTGTGTCGTTGCGGGTAATTTCTGGCTCTGCAGCAACGACAGACCGGTGTATCGACTCTAGAATATCTTGAAACAATTTAGAGTTACCTGCAGTAAACACTTGTCAGCAACACGAACCGGCAGAAATGTCATATACTAGGGGCGGGGGGGAAGGGGGGGGCTCGTACATTTGACGTGTGGAATATCTTGGATAGGTCCCGTCGTGGTGAGGCTCTTCTCAGCAGTGCGAGCAGCAACAGGCATTTGTCCCGCCCATGCTGATTTATCGAAGCTGCAAGGCCACCCCACTGTTTCACAGGGACTGTCGAGCCAGTGAAGAATTTGGGCGGATGTCTTGTCAGATTTGGGCAGGCCTAGCAACGTGATGCTGAATCCAGGGCAGTCGAGGGCAGAGAGAAAAGTGCCAGAGTAGACCCGCACGGCTCTTATTCCGTAGCCGGTTTCCAGTTGTGATATGACCTGCCTCGTGATAGCGAGCAGCTCAAGGCATGAAATACCACCAAGGTTGTTGATCTGAAGCACGACACTGTGGTCTTCTTTCCAAGGTGTGCTCAGGTAACTGCGTTCTGGATCGTCGTCCAAGAGGTTGCTGAGCATACCCTTGATGAGAGTATCCAGTCCAGGTCGTGGCTTGATACGTCTGCTGCCAGGCTCGTTGTGAATACCAATACCAATCTCCACCTCATCATCTGCCAGTCGCGACTCGTTAGCATGCCCAGGAACATGGCACCCGTCAAGGCCAACTCCAATGGTGCCCATGTGGGCCATAGCAAACTCTGTGACCGCCACGATGCCGTCTAGATCAAGACCAGCAACTGATGCGGCGCCCGCAATTTTGTGGATGAGAACAGTTCCAGCAAGACCGCGCCTACCTACGAGGGCAGAGCGAGTGCGGCCAATGGAGACATCATCCGCCACAACGATCAAGCAGACTGGTGTACCGCTGGCGAGGCGAAAGCGTTCCGCAGCTAGTGTGAAATTGAGCTTGTCGCCGGTGTAATTCTTGACGATAACAAGAATGCCCTTGGGAGATTGGATTCTTGCCAGGCCTGCCTCAATCTGAGCAGCGTTGGGAGAAGCGAAAACAGCTCCACATACGGCCGCGTCCAGCATGCCATGCCCGACAAAGCCGGCGTGGGCAGGTTCGTGACCGGAACCCCCTAAGTTGTGGATATTAGCTCTTGGACTCTTGTAGACCTTGCCACAGCTTAACAGTCAACAGACATACCTCCACTGATAAGTGCTACTCGCTGATCTCGGTCCGAAGCATCCCGATACACAACTGTGCATATAGGTGAGAATCTGATAGCACTGAAATAAACCTGCGACTTGGGATACCTCTATACTTCTCGTCGAGATAGAGTGAAGGGTTTAAGCTGAGGAGGCCCTCGATGGCGCTGGAAAGGGCGGATTGTCCATCCGAGACGAAGTTGCGTTGTGCTTGGGCCATGGTTGATGTGACGTATAAGGAGATGTTCAAACCTTGATCCACCTATAAGCAATGAATATGAAAGGAAAGTGAAACTTTTACCTAGCCGGCAAGGCATCAATGTGATGAAACCGTCCCGATATATATGTGGCCGACCATTTAACATCCCACTCCATGGAATAGAGGTACTCGCACTGGTTTCTTCACTTTACGCACCAGTACGTACATCCTATGGTAATAAACCTTGTTCAAACATGGACCGATGAAAACAGCTACCTAGGTGGGTAAGTCAGGATGCAACTAGGGCACAATCGGTGACCCCCCGAGGGGTAAACGGATGACGGCCGGGGTCAAAGACGACCGCCGGGTTTTGTCCGATCAACACTAAAAACGGCGACACAACCTCTCATTTTGCTACAGCTCCCACTGCCGAGTGATTCTTTGCTTCGAGGTTGTCATTAAACCAGTCACAAAAATATTCGTCCATCACTATTCATATTACGTCTTACCAACACACAGCGGCGTCTATCTGATCAAACCCCAAAGCTTTCACTATGACAATCATCCATATGGGTGGGCATCCCAGCAAATCTATGGCCATTTGAATTATCGCTAATAGAAGACGGATCAGTCTTCTTCAAGTTCCGGGCTGACGTGACCCAAGAACATAAAGATACCTTCGTCCGAGAGCTCAAGAAGCTCAAGAATCTGACATGTGTCAAAGACAATCGTTTGATCGTTGGAGGGCCATCCGTCACCGACCCCATTGAGCGAAGCAAAGGATTTGAGTTTGCTCTTTTGAGCTATCACGAAAACCGAGCAGCTCTCGACGAGTATCAGGCTAGCAAAGAGCACGCCTGGTAAGTTAAATCGATTCCCAAATCTTGTTTTGTTTGTCACGCAAAGGTTAATTTCACTGCGCAGGGTTACGCAAACATATATGTTCCCTTACAAGGAGGACTTGTGTCGCTTCGACTTCGAAGTTGCGCCCGAGGATGAAGACATGTGCACGTTCGAGGCTCTGTCACGATTGAATGGCTTACAAACACCTACGGAGGGGGCCTAAGAGGAATAGTTAGATAATGTATAGCAACGACAGAGCAACCACGAAACTCCATCTCCCTGATCGTGACAATGAATGGCATCCTACTGCCGTAAGCACAGGTAGGATAGAGGAAGGCGGCTTTCCCCCGGTCTGCCTCTCGTGAATGGGTCGCTCCGTCACATCCTTGCGTCGCTCTATGACCGGCGGAGCTATCCGTGGGTCGGCTTTCCCCCGCGTCACAAGCCTTTCTCCAGCCAGTCAGATAATAAATTCCAAACCAAACCAAGCCAACTCCGTGCTCTACACCCCAACTTTGGCCAGTCTTGCACTCGGCTGCTCATTTCGAAATGCAAGCCCTTGTTGTGCCTCGGCACGTTACGTGTCGCGCGTTTCTTGCACACCACCACATTCGTCGCGTGGTGTTGTCGGCAACCCAGTATGCCGGCATCCGATATTCGTCCTCCAACGCCCCTTCACGAGTCGCCGTTCTCTACCAGGCCTTAGATCCTCCCGTTATCAACGGTGTTCGGAAGCCCAAAAAGCCCGGTGGATACCAAGATTCAGGTGCCGACATTGCCTACAACCTCAGCCAATGCAACGGTGTCGAGGTCGTCGCACCAACTAGGAGCCCAAATCCCACCGAGAATAGCGATTGGTGTTTTCCCGATACCGAGGATGGTATCTTGGATGCCATCGATAAGGGGGCAAACTATCTATGGTCCAACACCATTGTTTTTGCCTCTCATCCGCTCCAGACGTCGACGCGCCTGAATCCCTACGAGGATTCCGTTCGAGTCATCGGTCAGGGTCCTCTCGTTGTTGACAAGTATGATGATAAACAATTTGTCAATGATTATCTTCGTGCCACTGGCGGTTTCACTATGCCTCGGGCCTTTACCGTGTCCTCGGCCTCCAACATGTCCGAATCGACCGACAATATCTCATATCCCGTTGTGGTTAAGCCGATCCGTGGCCGCGGTAGCTACGGCGTGAAGGTCTGCCATGACAAGAGTGAACTCTTGGCGCATTCTGGGGAGCTCTCCAAAAACTCGATGGCGTTCATGGTGGAGGAGTTTCTTCAAGGCGAGGAAGCAACCGTCACTGTCATGCCCCCTACGCAAGAGGGCAAGGGCTATTGGTCGCTCCCGGTCGTCACGCGTTTTAATCATCAAGACGGTATTGCACCTTATAACGGCGTGGTGGCAGTCACGGCAAACTCGAGAGTAGTTGAGAACGGAGAAGCCGACCCTTTATACAACAAGCTGGCCAGGGAATGCGAGCGTGCAGCAAGCATTCTTGGTGTGACTGCACCGATTCGGATTGATGTACGAAGGTTTAAGGATTCCTCGGATTCGCCTTTTGCTCTGTTTGACGTTAACATGAAGCCGGTAAGATCCAACAGTTCACTTCGTCTATAACATATCTGACCAGACGTTATAATAGAATATGACTGGACCCGGTCGACCTGGCCGTGAGGATCAGGCAAGCTTGACCCTATTGGCGGCAAATGGTCTTGGGTGGGACTATAAAGAGCTTCTGCGGCGCATCTTGGGCACTTCAAGCTCTTTGAAGGTCTTGAGGTCGTTGAGACCCGTGACAGGACTAAAGGAAGTCTAGCTTGACGAAGGAATCTCAGTAAATAAATTAGAAATCTAAAGCATACAAGTTTCAAACTACGTTGTGCGGATTGGGAGTTATGCCCGTTATGGGTTCGGGTGATACACCCTGACGATGGCTTGGACCATCAACCACTCAACCTGGCTGCACAAGTCGTGCCATGCCTCACACAGTATAAATGGTAAATGATATAGGCCCACGGTCTAACTAGAACGCGGCACTAAAGGGGAGATTCTCCTTCCCTCTCCTTGCATCGGCTTTCGCACGGGACAAGGTTTCGGGGTTTCGGTCATGTCTAGCCTCGGCTTTTGCCCGTGTTTTAGTTATGAAGGGCGAATCAAAGACGAGCGCCCCGTGGGGAATAATAGTACAGAAAGTAACTTAGTAAATCTGGGGCTTGGGGTAAATAGTACAGTAAGCAGTAAATCCGGGGCATGGGGTAATTTGGAGACAAGCGGTCTACACGGGGGGGATGGGGCTACTTGCAGCGTTGTGGCGCTGGGTTTAGTCAATAAAAAGGCTATTAGATCCAGTGAATCATGAAGCAACTCAAACTTCATCTTTCACCACCTCCTTTTCTCTCTGCTCTACGATCGTCGCATCCAGTATGGCACCTGACAAAGTCGCCGAAGGCCAAGGCGACGGCTCCGTTGAAATGGTAGAGCTCAAGGGACAGCTGGACCAGAACCGTCTTGCGCCTGCCCAGGCCATGTCCGAGGAAGAGTTCCTGGATGCTGAAAAGAAGCTCAAGCGCAAGCTGGATATTCGCCTCCTGGCCTGTGTTTGGCTCATTTTTGTACTCAACTACTTGGATAGAGTAAGTCGACGGGTCCCGCATCATCATTGGATAGCACTTTTCTTGGCTGACTCTTGAATGTCTTGGGTAGAACAACATTGCTGCTGCCAAAGTCGCTGGCTTGGCAGACACCCTCAACCTTACCGCTACTCAATATGCCACCGCCGTCGCAATTCTCTTTGTCGGATACGTTCTGATGCAAATCCCATCCAACATGTTCCTCGCACAACTGCGTCCATCTCTGTACCTGCCAGCGTGCATGGCGCTCTGGGGCCTTCTGTCAACTCTGACAGGCATCATCCACAATGCAGCTGGATTGTACGCCATTCGATTTTTCCTTGGCTTTGTCGAAGCAGCCTTTTATCGTGAGTTACGGGAATCTTTCGGGAAATCATGGGCTGGAATGATCTAACTAAGAGCTTGTAGCCGGTGCACTATTCCTCATCTCCTCCTGGTACAAGCGATCTGAAATGGGACTTCGAAGCGCTATTCTGTTCTCTGCTACTCAGCTAGGCAGTGCTTTCAGTGGTCTCATCGGCGGAGGCATCAAGAGTGGGCTTGAAGGCGCACGGGGATTGGAATCTTGGAGATGGCTGTTCCTCATTGAGGGTTCCATCACCATCTTCGTCGCCCTCTTCTCAGTCCTCTCACTACCTGACTGGCCTTCGACAACGCGGTGGCTCACCCCAACCGAACGCGCCGTTGCTGAATGGAGACTGATCCAAGACGCGGGACAGGTGGACGAGGATGACGAGAACTGGACCTATGGCTTCAAATTGGCCTTTAAGGACTGGCGACTGTACATCTTTGCCTTCATGTTCTTCTGCCTGCAAGTTGCCGCTGCAACCTCCAACTTCTTCCCATCCGTGGTTCAGACTTTGGGCTACGGCAAAACAGCTTCTTTGTTGTTGACGGCGCCCCCATACTTCCTGGGGCTTATCTTCTCCATTGTGAACAACTGGTCAGCCGATCGACTCCAGAACTCGTCCTTCCATGTCATGTGGCCTCTGGCCCTCGCAATCGTCGGTTTTGTCGTGGGTGCTGCTGCTCTGCAAACCGGACCAAGATACTTCGCCATGATGTTGATGGTCGGTGGTGGTCATGGAGCCAATGCTGTTGTGCTGGCCTGGACGCAAAAGACGATGCTCCGACCTAGGATCAAGCGTGCTGCTGCTGTAGCCTTTGTCAACGCATTTGGTAACATTTCACAAGTCTGGACCTCATACCTCTGGCCAGACTCTGACAAGCCTCGATACGTGCTGGCCATGTCGGTCAACTCTGGCTTTGCTCTTGGGACAATACTTCTTGCTCTTGTCATGCGCATCATTTTGCAGCGCGCCAACAAGAAACTGGACTCGGGCGCCGAGGTTTCTGACGTTATGAAGGGAGAATCTCACGCTCAAGTGGCGGGTATGACGGAGGAGGAGCAGCATGACAGCCGAGCAGCATTCCGCTATGTCACTTGATCACTGGCACACGAAGCCCCAACTTACACTTCTATCAAGCCCGTAAAGACTCCCAGAGGTGATCCTACCTCGCGTCAATTACCCAGTCTAGTGCCCAATAAATCCTTTGACGGTGTCGGATATATGAATCACTGAAGCTTCATCAAGTTGTAACTGCTTCCAGAATGTGCATGAGTTATTGACCTCGTCGAATTCCCCAGTTACATGTTACCCGATGGTTGGTAATCTCCAAACTCCCGCCCTTGGATTATCCAGTCCAAGTCAAACCAAGTAGTCATATCCCCAAGCTCAGTATAAAAGGACCCAAAATCGATATTGTTGTAGATGCTCGGGAACTCATTGGCAGAAATGACATCCCCCACATTTGTCTCGTTTACGCCGTCACTAACAGCGCCAGCTTGCCACTGAGATTGGTGCATAGAGATTAGAGAATGGCCAACTTCCATTTCAGTCATGTGGTCTTGGCCTCTATTCCTCCAGACATCCAGTGTTGTCTGCACTAGCCGCTCGAACTTCTCCAGTGCATCGGCGGCGACGCTCCATGTTTTTCCAAGATACCCCAAAACTGTGGAACAGGCATTGGTATTGCTTGTAAATGTGTCAATGCCTACTTCTTGTAATAGACTTGGGTTGATCCAAAGACAGTACATAAAAGTGATGCCGCTGACGAAGACGCTGTGCGCCGTGAGCCAGCTGTTGTTCAGTTTGCAGAATCGCTGTAGCTCAGCACAGATGAGTACAGTCTTGACTGCGCTGTTGTAGCATACGCGCCAGGAGTCAATGGTTGGCTGGGTAATCGCGGGCGATGGCCTGTAAAGAAGCATGAGGCATTGGTGATATTTTATTTCAAGGGTTCGCATCCCGTGATCCGAAGAGTTGCGACGGGACTGCCACTTCAACTGGCTTATGAGTTCTTCGTGAAGAGCATCGCAGGACTTGTGTACGGCAACTTGCCATGCGGGCGTTTCCGTAGGCCAGGGGAAGCGATCGGGCATGTTGACGACTCGGTATAGTGTCAGTTTGATCTCGGCAAGAATGCGGTCGAATCTGAACGAGTAGTGTGATACTAGATATGCCGGCACTTGGAGCCTGGTTCGCTTAGGACTCTGGACGCAAGGCTGAGATGGTTCGGTCTGGCTAGGTGTAATTGGGACCGACTGTTCACCTCCAGGGTATTCCACGTCGATAGCCTCATCCCGCAGAGTCAGCGGCCGGCCAAGAACTACAGCCAACTGCCTCTCAAGCGAGTATGCTGACCAAAAAATGCCACTTCGGAGTGTCTTTCTGGTCTCAATTTGGCGTTGATGTTGTTCAGTCATGGTAGCGGTTGTCTCAATCCACCTCCTCTGAAACCCCAAATCCAGGCAGCTTGCAATAATGTTGGAGGTCAAGAACCAGGCGTTCGGGCCATCCACAAAATTGAAGCTACAGAGGGTCAACAGCAGCATGATTTGAAGGCCCTCACTACTGTCATGCAGGGCGAGACTATCGAGACGTGACATGGCAGTCGCAAAGTAGCGCTCCGAAGAGAAGTCGGTAGAAAGGCGTGCCTCCAGGGTGCGAGATCCCAAAGCAATAATTAGAAATATTTGGACTGAGGATATTGGCGACAGGCTTGCCTCGATCTCAGACAGTCGAGGCATGTGATGTGTGAAGGCTGACGCTGCTTCAGGATGCCTGGTGAAGAGACTTTGTAACCACCCGTGCGTGACATCCTCGTCAAGAAACGGATAGAGGGGCTGGTAGGTTTCGAAATAGGCATCGACAAAGTGTTGAAGGTCCACTTCAGATGTCCAGTCTGGAGGAAATGGCTTCGCCCTCTCGGCATTGATACCTTGTGTGGCAGCGTTACTGGGTGTTGCCCAACAAGTTGCAAGACCTTGGGACTGGGGAATGGCGGAGAAGATGAGCCTTGCAAAAGGCACGCCTGATGATGGTCCTAGATACTTGGATTCTTTGGAGTTGGCGAGCGATAAGAGCCCGACTTCATGAGCAAGAGGTTCGTTCGGCTTGATTTGGGTTGATACGGCCGGACTAGTTTCGGTCTGTGAATCAGGCGTGGAACCATAGACATTGTGGTGGACGAGATGGCCTAGGGTATGCGGCGATTGGTCTGTGATTTGATGTGGCACTATCTCATCCTGTGGCTGTGGCTGTAATGATACTGGTGATGGTTGTGCAGCTTGTCCTTGAGGTGCCTGCTGGGCCAGATCGGAAATGGGAGCACCGACCTCGATTGGCTGTGATACTGTCGGCGCATGATCCATCCTTTCCGGAGCTACCTCGCGCAATGCATCTTCCAACCATCGGAGACGAGCCTCAACCTGGCTCAGGTGACTGTTGCCGGATCAGTCGGCATAGAACTCTCACCTCCATCGTCATTGACCTCTCAACTTACCTCAGAGTGCCGGCGCTCGGAACCAGACCAGGGCGAACACAGGTATGGCCCACACGAGCACAGTGACCACACGCAGGTTGTTGGTCGTCACAGCGGATCTTCTGGGTGCGACACCGCAAGCACGCAGTCCCCTTCTTTCGACCGGGGACCGGTCCCGATGCCGAAGCTCGTGGGGCCGACTGCGGCGGGGTCGGAGAGTTCCGGTTATTCGACGAGTGTTGGCCTGGGCCCATTTCCTGTTCTTCCATTGCTCACTCAGGCGGCCAATGGGTCGGCCAAAAAGCGATCCTGTGAAGATGACATCCACTGAGGGACCGGAGACGGAGCTGAACACAAGGCATGGGATGGGGAAAAGCCGATATATGAAGTCGCCGGTGGGGGCAAAGCCGGGATGCCGGGATGTGTACGAACTATTCTACAAACGTTTAGTCTGAAGCATCATAAACCTTGCAAGGCGGGGAATTCGTGTGGAGTAACCTGATTCAGTCGGCATAAGCCCGAGCTACAGTAGGGTAGGACACCACTTTTCTGAAGCTTTAGAAAATGACGTCGGGCCGCCATGACATGACGACTGGAAAGCTCCCATACATTATAGCATTGTGCTTTTATTTATCGTGATTTCAGCTTTTGGTGCACTACGAATCCTACCCCCGAGCTTTTCTTTCTCACCATTCACAGCCCAGACGCATCACTATGGCATCGCAAACCCGATATTATGCCTCGCCGACCGACGCGGCTGTCTTTGCCAAGTCTCTCCTCACCAAGTCTGGCTTGCCCGAAGATGATGCCGAGCTGATGGCCAAATGTCTTGTTCAGGCTGACACCCGTGGAGTGGTAAGTTCATGTGGCTACTTCAACAATCAGTCACTGTAGTTGCTAATAAGTAATCTTGCGCCTACAGGACACACACGGTCTTGCACGACTACAACAATACATTGAACGAGTGACGAGTGGACTAGTCAAGGCCAAACCTGATATCAAGATCACCGAGAAAACACCCGTTGCCGCCCACGTCGACGGCGACAATGGCTTCGGTTTTATTGTCGCATGCAAGGCCATGGACGATGCTATCCGTCGTGCCCAGACTTATGGCATTGGCATCGTTACCGCCGAGCACTCGAATCACTTTGGCATGGCGGCTACGTACGTAAACCAGGCTCTAGATGCTGGCATGATCTCTCTGGTCTTCACCAACTCGGCCAAGCAGATGCCGCCTTTCGGTGGAAAGGAGACTCTCCTCGGTATCTCCCCTTTTGCTGCTGGTGCCCCTAGTCAAAACGAAGTCCCTTACATCTTGGACATGGCCCCTTCTGTGGTGGCCAAGGGAAAGATTCGCCGTGCTGCTCGACGAGGTGAAAAGATACCCCTGGGCTGGGCCTATGACAGAGATGGGAAGCCCACCGAGGACGCCGAGGCCGCTCTGAATGGATCCATGGCCCCCATTGGTGGTCCCAAAGGGTCTGGTATTGCTATTCTCATGGATATCATGTCTGGAGTTCTCTCTGGTGCCGAGTTTGGCGGAACTGTTGGCGACCAGTATAAGGAGGCTCGGCCGCAGAACGTCGGGCACTGCTTCATTGCCATCAAGCCTGACGTGTTCATGTCGGCTGATCAATTCCGCGCCCGTATGGATACCTTGGTGCAGCGAGTGCACGGCGTAACCCCTGCCGAGGGCTTCAAAGAGGTCTTGTTCCCTGGTGAGCCAGAGTATCGTCTGGCTGTGGAGCGAACAAAGCAGGGCCTCCCGTTCGCTGACGCAGAGAAGAAGATGTTTGATGATCTGGCAAGTAAGTACGAAGTGTCACAACTCAAGCTTTCTGAGACCCCTTTAGATAATTAGGTAATGTGAGCAAATAAAATAAGGTCTGAAAAGTTAAAACAATACTGGATTCGATAAATGATGGCTATTGCTATGACTAAACGCAATGCAATCAGTAATATTGGTAATTAACATTGTGCATCTGGGTGTGTAATAGGTATCTTCCATGGAGCTAGTTCAGGTTATCGATGAGGGTGAATGATTGAGGAAGAAACCTCTAGAGTATAACCGAGACCGAAATCCCATATCGAACTCAGAACCTATCAGTTGTTCAAATCTACAGTGATTAATAAATGGAGGCACCGTAATACTCCAACGTGTGATGTTTCCAGAGGCTATGGCTTTAACCAAACGACTGTGTCCAAGTCAAGCATTGGTTATCTCAGCTTAAGCGTTTTACTTTTTATTAGTCAAACATTTATCTTTTTCACTCATTTCTTCCCACGGAACTTGCCAAAGGCTTCCTCTACGGACATGCCTCCACGAATGGCCTCGGCGCACTTCTCATCAGCCGAAACAACAGTAGGGACAATTTCCAACACCTTCTCAGCCAGATCGGAAGGTAAGACAACAATGCCGTCTTTATCCGCAATTATGTAATCGCTGGGGTTGATCGTGGTTTCTTGAATCGACGATTGTAGCTGGACAGGAACGTTGACCTGCGAGGGGAAGCAGACGGCGCCGCCGGCCGTCGTTCCGTGAGTTCGTGCAAAGAGCTAGAAGATGGGTCTTAGTTTCGCACGAAAACGAGAGGAATGTTATATGCTTGGGCTTACAGGGAAGTTGAGGTCGCGGTGCTCTTGAAGGTCTCGGACGGATCCGTCAATGACCACACCCGCTGCACCCAGATGCTTGGCTCTTAGTGACATCAGGCCCCCATAACAGGCATTGATATGAGGAGTAGGTTGAGAGATGAAAACCACGGCATCTTTCGGGATTTGATCAATCTGATTCCTCTCTGGTCAGCTGGGACAAATTCTACGTGACATGGATCAAATAACTCGTAGCACGTACATAGTTACCCTTAACCTTGGGAGCAGACGTGTTAGACTTGGGCTCAAACTTGACCGTGAAAGCAGGGCCGACAATCTTAGTGTCGCCCATCTGAAATTCAGGCGAGTAGAGATTGATACCCTCAAGAAAACCACCGTGGGCGTGTCCTAGCTTGGACAGGCCATCGGAAATCTGGTCAGTGTCAGTGAGAGCTGGCCACATAAGCATGTCTGGTATAGTGGGTGGACTTGCGTCGCAGCTGGACCACTGCTTGAGGCGGTCGATGATTGATTCCGTGGAAGACATTGTTGCGATGATGATGGTAACCGAATTGTAGCGTGGTGCCCCCCAATGGCGGCGTATTTTCTTTGGATATAAATTATCGAAAGCTCTATGACCACCACTCATAGCAGAGGCTTCCCTTCCCGACAAAGACCAGAAGTGGATGGATGCGGGCACTCGGCTTTTGCCCAAGGAATGATGACCATGACTCGGTCATAACCCCAACTCCACACCGGCATCAACCCGAGCAGGGTGGAACCATGTCACACCCTTGCGGGTTAGGTTGTCTGTGTCGGTTTAGGAGATGTTGAGAAAAGACGTCAACACCAAGGCATAAAGAACTGATGGCACATCATCAACTACGCTTCACAAGCAAATTTACTACATTGGGTTGCAACCATGGCTTCGTTTCCGCAGAGCAACCGTACTTACCAAATTCTGGATGCTGCATCCAAGGGTGGTTACGCCGTGGGAGCATACAATTGGTAATATGATGCCCAATGACTGAATTTCGAGCCTCTGCCATTGTTAATAATTCTAACCCTTATGTAGTTACAACGATGATGGCGTCATGGCCGTGATTCGCGCGGCCGAGGCTGCCAAATCGCCCGCCATCATCCAAGTCTTCCCTTGGACCCTCAAATTTCAGGGCCCTCACTTTATTCGATATGTCATTGAAGCTGCCCACAGCGCCAGTATTCCGATTGCAGTTCATCTAGACCATTGCATCGAGCCGGATGACGTCGAAGCCGCCCTCGAACTGCCTTTTGACTCGATCATGGTCGACGCCTCGATCCACGAACCAGCCGAGAACATCCGTCGCTGCAAGGAGATCGTCCAGAGGGCGAACGCGAAAAACATCGCCATTGAGGCCGAGATGGGCCGCATAGAGGGTGGCGAAGATGGCCTTCCTACTGTTGACCTCGACACAATCTTAACTCAACCACATGAAGCGCTCGAGTTTGTTCGAGAAACGGGTGTCCAGTTCCTCGCCCCGTCTTTTGGAAATGTTCATGGCAGCTACGGTCCAGGCGGCCCAGAGGCTTTCTGGAAGCTTCCTCTGTGAGTTCCCACAGCACCATATCAGCTGCACACTTTGTGGACGTGTTGAACTGACAGAGCGCAGTTTGATGGATGTGCACAAATCCATCCCCGATATTCCCTTAGTGTTGCACGGCACTCACGGTGTGTCTGATGGTCAATTCCGCAAGACTCGTGCGTATGGCATGGTCAAGGTCAACCTCAATAGGACAGTACGGGATGAGTACACAAAATTCGTCACAGACAATGCTGGTAGATTGGAACTTACCGTCTTGAAAATGAAAGCGGTGGAGGTGTATCAGGCATCTATCGAGCGGGTTATGAGGGACGTCCTGTACTCTGCTGGCAAGGCCTCGTAGATGAAGAAAACCAAGCAGTCGACAAGAGCGAGATCCGACTTTGTTCCCGTTGCCATGTCTCGTGCTGCATGCTTTGAAACTTCCCACCAAGTATAATGGGGCTTGCGTCCCATCTCGTACCACTCGAGGCGTTAAACCCTGGACCCTTGACCGGCCAAATCCCGTAGTGCAATCCTTTAGAGTGAACAAAACCTTCTCCCACGCTCTCAACCCCACTCGCCCCTAATGAGATTGAACCCCTCGTGGGCACGACCCATTCGTTGATGCTGATGCCAATTAGTGCCTTAATATTTTTCTGGGGATTGCCCTAGCTTGCCGGGGCCCCGGAATGTTGGCATTCGAATGAGATAAGCCGATGAGTAAATGCATAATCCGGCAAACACGGAACTCATAGCGCAGGTGGTGTCAGCAGTCTAAACACGGGCCACGACTCGAGTCGGCTCGAGTCTCAAAGAAACAGGATTGTTGAGAATCAAAGTAGAGTTTTCAACTCTGAAGCTCCTCAGTGAAGTATCTAGATGAGCTACTGAGATTCATCTGTCATTTTCGCCTTACGTACTGGGAGCTAAGAGTACCAAATACCGAAACAACTTGACCCTTGCACGCGCGGTTGGTGAGCATCAGATTCCAACAGGGGCTGGTCGCCATTCTATCTGTGCCCCAAACAAACCCTCCCTTGGGTAGGTTAGTGCAAGGCCGGGCGAGACCCATCCAAGGTACGACCAAAGACTCGTTGACAACCCGTTAAAGTAGTTGTTCCTCCCGACTATATTTATCTTGGTCATTCCCTTCCTTCTACTTCCTGACACGAGTCGCCCACATCAAACCGGCACAAGCCCAACTACGAGCAAGATGCCCCTAATCGACAGGACTGTGTACGAAAAGACTCCGAAGGAAGCCATCTCCTTCAGGATCCTCTTGTACTGTATAATTCTATCCTTTTCAGGCGCAATGCATGGTTAGTGTGGGATGCCCTTAGATCCTAGACATCTCCATTGACACAAACATTCATAGGATTCAACACTGCCAACATATCTGGCGTCCTAGCCATGAAGCCCTTCGATTCCCAATTCGAACTTGACAATATGAGCGATGGCGAGCTGGCTAATTGGAAAGGCTGGATCACATCCGTGCTGATTCTTGGCTCTTGTCTTGGCTCTCTCACATGCGCACCTGTTACCGACAGACTGGGCCGCAAGCCATCCCTGGCCTTCTTCTCTGTCCTATTCGTTGCATCTGCAGTCCTCATGACCGCCAACCCGGGCCGATCGAACGGAAGGATCGAGTTCCTCTTTGGACGTATCCTCTCAGGCTACGGCTCTGGAGCTGCGAGTGTCATTGGCCCTGGCTACATTGCCGAGATTGCTCCCCAGTCCATCCGTGGTGGCTTGACTGCCCTCTACAACGCCAATACCATGCTGTGTGTTGGTCTGGCTTACTGGATCAACTATGGCTCGTTGCAAAACATCAGCGCGGACACAAACACGCAATGGCAGGTGCCAATGGCCGTCCAAGCTCTACCTGGAGTGGCCCTGATCATTGGTGTTTTCGTCCTCCCCGAATCGCCTCGATGGTTGCTTAGCCGGGGAAGAATGGAGGAGGCTCATCAATCTCTAGAACGCCTCCGACGTCTGCCGCGCGACCACCCTTTTGTGCGCCAGGAGTTTGATGGCATCCAAGCAAGCCTGGAAGTGCAGTCTGGCAAGACCGGCACCATCAGCATGGTCAAGGAGATGTTTGGTCCAGCCATCAGAAAGCGCCTGTTCATGGTCATGATCATTCAGGTTGGCTTCCAGTTTTCTGGCGGCAACATTATCACCTACTACAACACTTCCATCCTGTCATCTATTGGACTGACATCCCGTTCCACCAACTATCTCTTTTCTGGTATATATGGCCTGGTAAAATTTCTGGCCGTGCTGGCATATTCTCTCTTCCTCGTTGATCGCTTTGGAAGACGAATGGGCCTTTTCATTGGCTCAAGTCTCATCATCGGGTCTCTCACATACATCACCGTCTATCTTGCTGTTGCGCATCCCGAGGCAGAGTCTTCGACAGGTCCTGCTGGATGGGTTGCCGTCGTCTGCATTTACATCTTTGCGTTGGGGTATGCTACCTCGTGGGGTACTGTTCCTTGGATCATCAACGCCGAGGTGTTCCCAACGAGACTGAGGTCAACTTGTATGGCGACGTGTGTTACCTGGCAGTACTTGATTAACTTTGCGCTTTCTCGGGCACAACCTAACATGGTTATTGCTATGCATGCCTGGGGGCCATTTCTGCTCTTCACGCTCTTTACGACTCTCATGACGATATACTGCTTTTTCGCGTACCCCGAGACAAAGGGGTTATCGATGGAATACATGGATGAGCTGTTCAAGTTACCTTGGTACAAGATAGGAAGGGGTAGTTTTGCTGTCTTGGAGGCCCAGGCTCTCGCCCAGAGCACGTCGGGAGCGGAAGAGAAAGGAGCCGAAGACTTGATCGGAGGCAAGGATGAGATCGAGGTCGCATCCAAAGCGTCGCCGAGGGCGTAAAGTTGGCGCCTTCTGGATGTGAGAGAAGAGGCCGCAGTCAGATTGTGTAATACCTGGAGCAGCTTCTTCTTCACTTCAGGAACTATGGCTAAGTGTCATCCTTATCTTTATTCCTCTTCATCAACACTCATTCGGCATAGCTATTCATACATCTCACCATTGATAGCCTTGGGTGATAATCCTGAGCACAGATAAATACTATAAACCTGTTGACTGGTACTTGAGACTATCGATAATTGAAATTCTAAGGTTTAGACTAGCTGATGCTTTGTTTATGCTGCACAATCGTACAATTTCCTCGGGTTGTTTACCCACAAGTCATTCCATTCTGCCTCACTCAACCACATGCTCAACTTTTCTATCCATTTCTTGTTATCAATCTTCAGGAATGGCTCCACTTCCTCTCGACCTCTCAGGTGGCGATCCTCGTGTCGTTGAGTATGAGGCCAGTCGCTTCCCCAAACCACACGCTTCGGATTGGCTCGGACGAGTTGCGTTACGATCTGCTCAAGATCATCGTAGGCAGGGTCGTTGCGAGAATTCCGATAGGGTGCGGAAATCTTGACCCAAATATTTCCATCAGCCATGGCTTTGAGGAGATGCTGCCATCCAGGCTGTGAGATGGCAAGCGGATCTCCATTTGGTGTCATGCTGGCGGCTTTCACAAGGCCCATGTGATCGACAACGACAGGGAGACCAAGCCCCGACACGACTTGACCGATTTCCTTCCAGTGCGACATAATCGGCTGCTGGATCTGGATGCTCCATCCATTGCCGTCCGGTTTCCAACGTAGCAAGCGTTCGGCCGCTGCCTTGATCAGGTCGATCTGCTTCTGCAAATCGTGCATGGCCTGGGCCTTGAAAAAGTCAAGTCGCACACTTCGCACCCCGGCAGCATGGTATTTTTCCAGTAGGTCGTCTGTGACATTTCTCTCGTCAATGACACATATGCCGCGGGCTGTTCCTTGGAGTTGTTCGAGGTAATGTAACAACGAGGTGCAGTCTGGGCCGTAGGAGAGGCCATGAGCAATGCAAACATGCGCAACACCAATCGAGGCTTCGAACTGCTGAAGGTCTTCCAAAGTGGCAACCGATGGCGTGAAATGTCTTCCGGCGGAGAAAGGAAACCGATCAGGCTCGAAAATGTGGTGATGAGTATCCCAGGCGCCCTGAGGAACTGGCTTGACTTGATAAACCATGATGATCGTGATGTGGGTAGGTAATAATGATAACTGTCGAATAGAAGACGGCTTGAAATTGATATGGAAGGTTTCACGGCTGATATTTGTTGAGCAACGGCTCAAGTCATTTCATCAAAGCTCTCTTAGTAGACTACCCCATCCCATGAAGCTATCGGGTTAACGCCGAACTAACCGGCGTGACTAACTAGAACCCCCCTCCACATCGGGTTCCCAATCGGGCATGCCTCGGCACCGGAATGACTCCGTAGAAAGGAGGGCGTCATCATCTGTGTCAACTTCTGAAAATGCGTTTGAGCACACCTATAGTAGTTTATATTCGCCTGCCTCTTGTTTAAATGTGAAAAGAGAGCCTCTATTGCTTGTTCGTCATTTTCTATGATGGCACCTTAGTCCCCCTTTGGTTGCGAAAGAGTGTCAAATCAGCTCCAACAACCCATCGTAAGTAAACAGCGTATCTAGTGAATGTGGGGAAAGTACAAGGAAAAAATACCCGTTGGCTCATGTGGGTCTAGCGACCCAGGCGGGCCAACCTAGCAAGCTAGGTTGGCCACAAAATTGTGAGACAGCCACAAAATTATGAGACA